>BJCO01465754.1:0-11868 GCA_018326465.1 Flaveria floridana
TGATTCAGAATACGCCTGAATATTTATAGTATAACTGGTAAATAGTTGTTTATATCATTATCGGAAAATTAAGTTGTTACAAGTAGAAAGATTACACGATTCGTTATCCAATATCATGCTTTCATATGCTTGGACTTACACAAAACAAACAAGCACTCACATCGATATCTCTCTTATGTGTACTTAGATTTGTTTTGTTCTACTACTAAACAAATGAGTTTCACCTAATTGCAAATCACACTCACACATGTTTAGATCATTTATTGTTCTTTCTAAATCACAATCATGCGTGAACCAAATACACATACAAAAACATCATGTGAAACAAAACACACAAACACCTAAAATTGAAACCAGCACGTACATGTACATAGGCGAAGTATAGTGGAGACCGGGAGGGGCCGCCGTCCCCCCTCTTTTTTTCGTCAGTAGTGTTAAATTTTGGTCCAGTGGTGTAAATTTTTGACCCGGTATTGTAAATTTTTATATAAATATAGGGTTCGCCCCCGCCCCCCTTACGATAATGCTCAAGCTCCATCACTGTACATGTACCCAAAAATAGTAAAATTACTAATTAAGCACGTAATCACATGTTAAATGTCAAATGTATGTTTTCTTTACACTTCTTCTTTCTAACTTAAAAAAGAAACATAAACGTTGATTGTCTTCAACTCAATTACGCATGATATACGAAATTATAGTAACTAAAGTAGTTGCTATATGTGGCGATTCTTGATATATAGCTCTTAAATACAACGACAACCTCTCATGAAAATGATTATGCATTCAACTTGTTAATTTTTTAATATATTTAATTTGTTTAATCAAACATGTCAACTTTTCAACTTGTCTAACGTTAAATTAAAAATAAAATTATACATTCAACCCAAATTTATGTACAACTAATTTAACTCCTTTGTTACAACCTGGCAATCCGCTTATAAGTGAATTAAATGAAGATATAGTATTATTTAATAGAGTTTAAACTACACGTAATTGTGGTTTTTAAGGTTTAAGGTCTAGAGATCATGTGAATTTATTTTCTTAAAGTTAATTACATAAATTGTTCTTATGATTTACCAATATTACAGTTTTGATCCTTATTAATAAAAAAATATGTACAGTTTAATAGTTTGTTAAAATGTAACATAAAAAAGTCCATGGAGTAAATAGACTATTTTCTATTAAATGTGTATGAAATAACCAAAATATCTATTAATATAAAAAGCAAAAATAAAAAAATCCAAGAATAAAGATAAAACTTAGAGTAAATTAAAAATATTTTCCTTTAAGTATTGTCAAAATTAAACTTTATACTAATGGATATTCGTTACGATGAGTGTATTTTATTTGAAAATTTGTTACTTTTTTTTCCTTTATACTAATTGAAGTTAACTTTTTTGTTACAATGAGTGTATTTTATTTGAAAAATTATTATGTTTTTATTTGAAATATTGTAGTTAAACTTGGATAAACATACCGAGTGTATTTTATTTGAAAATTTATTTATTTTTTCTTTATACTAATTGAAGTTAACTCTTTTTGTTAAGTTTCTACTAAAGGATCTTTTTTTCCTCACTCTTTAAAGGAAGAATTATGTAGTTTTTATTTTTCTTCATTCTCTTTTTCAATTCTCACCAATTTGATACAAACTTATTTTAAATATTATTGTTTAACTAATTTTTATTTTTTATAAAATATAAATTTTTATTTATAGAACTTTCATTTATTATAATCTTTTTATTAGTTCAAACATACTTAATCTCTTTAATATAATCTATAATATTTAGAGAACTCATAATAGTTTTTAAGTAAAAGTAAAATTACATAAATTACAAATATAAATTAGAGTTAATTTCAGTTTGCTCCCCAAGTTTTGACAAAAATAAATATTTTCATTCAAAAGATTAAAAACATCAATTTAGCTCCAAAAGTTTAATAAGTTGTTTCAATTTTAATCCAAAAGCTTTATTATTTGGGATTTAAATTGAAACAACTAATGAAACTTTTGGATTGAAATTAAAACAAGTTATAAAACTTTTGGAGATAAATTGATGTTTTTAATATTTTAAATAAAAATGGTTATTTTGGTCAAACATCATGGAGTAAAAACGAACTTAACTCAAAAAATTAATTAAAGCATAAACATAAACATCACTAATCATTAAACATTAATCAAACATAGCTAATTCTGACGTTATTCATTTAAGCCTGTAAAAATTTAGGGATTGTATTTTGTTGACATCACAAGTGTTTTTCAGGCTATTTTTTGAATCATGGTATGCTTTATGATATATTTAGGTAATAACTAATTAACTATACGTATGTAATGGTTATTTTTTAGTCATGGTATTTTTTTTTTTGTTATTGTAAGTTTCACTATATGTTACGATGACAAATTTTAATAAATATCGATAGTATGTGTTAACTAGTTTTTTACTAAGTTGTTGCCTACAAGGAGAGAGGGAACCGTTGATTTGGATAATCATATATATATATTCATATGAAAAATACTTACACAATTTAGATTTAAATTTATAAAAATAATAATTACTTACAACCGACTATACAAACATGTGCAAATGTACTATCATATATTATAGTAATGCTAGAGTGAGTACCAACATTGTATACGGAGTTAAGGACACACTGTGTAACTATCCTCGTGTAACTAGTATCAAAATTAAAATGAACACATATATATGATTTTAATAAAAGAAACGATCGTGAAAATTAAATATAACAAGAAATCAATATGAGGAATGTGTTATTCGGGTATAAAATCCTTTAACTTGTTAGATTGTCTCAGTGATAACGAATATGATGATCATTCACAACAAATGTCAATACGTCGTTAGAGTAACTAGGAAGAAATGATACTCGGTAGATAATTCATCTTCACTATGTATTTCCTAAGATTAATATATTAAGCTATGAATGATATGTCTACCGATCACATTTAATATATGACCACTTGATATAACAATAAAACCATTAAACAAGATAACAATTCACATCAAAGGCTGTACGTAAAAAGATCTTAAATCAAGTTAATAGACAATTTCAACGATACTTTCAAACTCAGTTACGATTCACCAACCCGGATGAATGAATGATAATGAGGCAAGTTACGTATGCGATGAGATACAAAAGAGACACACATTCATACTAATATACATTTCAAATTGACATGAATAGTTGTAAATAGTGATTGATTGCATTTAACACGTGTCTCTTAATTGTCGGACCAACATTTTTTTTATTTATAATTTTTTCTTTTATTCTAATCATTTGTATGTGTTAAATTAATTATATGAGGACTAACACCAAAGAGGAAGGATCTTAAAAAAACACAATGTTATGTGAAAACTAAAGAAAATTAATTAAACCGGCCACACAATCTACAAATTTTTTATCACCGTCCTTTATATTTGTGTATGCATATATATAAATAAGGGTATGGATCAAATAAAAAACCGTAGCATGGTTTTACATATGCGGCACATATATGTTACGTATACGTAACTGTTTTTCATTTGACATAGTGTTACGTATACGTAAAACTCTTCATTCTCGTATTTATGTTCAACATATATGTAATAAAAGCTTAAATAACTTTTTAACAATTAAAATAATAAAAAAAATTATAAATTATTTTATTAATTTATGATTTTTTTTTAACTTTTACATAATTATTAGTTTTTTCACAAACTCTCCCCTTACACCAAAACAAGTGTTGGTCTACTTACAAGACACACTCCCTCCCCTTTTTTTCCACCTTGGTTTGAACCATCCTCATTTTTTTTTTCTTTTCTACTTTCCGGTTCTTTTAGTTTTCTTTGTTACAGCTTTTTTTTAATTGCTAAATGTTTTGTTGACGACCTCTGTTTTTTTTCGTCTTATTTTTCTTTTTCTAGGTTTCTTTATTCGTTGTTTCTTTTAATATGAAAAAATGTTTTATATTTTTTAACTACATCTTACAAAATTTAACATACCCTCGTATCAACGTTTTTAACTATTCAACCATGAAGTACGTAAAATTATTGCTTGCACCGCCGTGTCTCCGCCGTGAAGCGCGAGGTACAATCTAGTTAACGAATACAAATCATAGTGGGTTAGAAAAAGAAACGAGTAAACTCGAATCCTTCTGGATATCCGACTCCGAAGTTGTTCTTTTATCGAATGGTTACTTCTATATTAACCCTTTAGAGAATGGAGGTTCCGAACTCCTTTTGGGTCCTTTGAAATGTGAATCTTCCTACTTTAGTAAAAGAATATCTTAGGATTGACACGTGTCAATATTATAATTATCATCACCAAAATTTTTTTGTCTCTCTCTCATATTAAATAATTATCTTAATTACTAATAATATTATTTAACACCTTTTTAGATTTAATAAATTAAGAAAGTGATATATTTATTAATGTAATATCTGAATAAATAATTTTTTTATAAAAGCATAAAACTTTTTTAAAAATAAGAAATTTTTTAAAATTGGTATTTTTAAAGAGTCATTTTTTTAAAATCATAAATAACTAAATTTGACAGTTATAATAAGAAAATTTTTAAAAATATCATTTTTATACGGTTTATTTAGAACAAAATGTTTTTTTTTGTGGAAAAAAATTTAAAAGCAAATTTTAAAAAAATTATATCAGTGTTTCATTACTTATAGACATTTCTTATATGTAATTTCAATTTTATTATATCTTAGAATATCATTTTATAATTAATAAATTTTAATATATTAATATTTTATTTTATTTAATCCATGTAACACACGGGTTTACTAAAACTAGTGTTATGTATAAGATTGAATGAATATGAAAACTCTCATGGGTTCTTGTACTCGTCGTACGTTTCCATTGTAACGCATCCTCTGACCATCTATGTTCATACGGTTCTCGCAAGTCCAAACAATTTCTTGAAATTTGCAATCAAGTTGTGTATCTTTTCAATCTTCCCAACTTTCATCCAGTTCTTCATAAAAACCATCGAAAGACCTATAAATTCATAATTGGTATAAATGAGCACAAGTTATTATAATTTCATAGTAAAAGATACAATAATAAAGAGGTTTTTATACTTAAAACATGTATAATTTAAAGGACACCAACCACCAACACCAATCTTCTTCGTTGACATCTTTATTTGGGTGGAATCTGTAAAGTTTTTTGTTTATGTTATTAGAGGAATTTCGGTGATTAATATAAAAGTTAAAAAGCATACATCTAAAGATCAAATTATCTTTTGATCCCGTGACCAACATCATAACACTAAAAATCACAGGGACGATTCGTATAATTAACTCCATTTTTTATAGCTCTTTGTTTTTGTCCACACTATAACAACCTTTATAGCCCCTTACAAATATTAATAACATTCTTAATTTTGTTTTTCTCAATTAATAATAATATTTACATAACACATGTTAAATGTTCTAGTTTTTTAACATCGTTCATAGTGTGTGAACACTAGTGTGGGATATCTATACCATATATGATTTAACGTTGACCCACGTGCACCACGTGTTGAAATTTTTAATGACGACACGTAGACTTTCCAACATATAATATAGGCAGTGTGCTTTTCAACTTTAAAGGCCCACGTAAAAAGGTAAAACGCCAAAATCTATTACTTTAGCATTTTAAGCTAATAATAAATTAAATAATAATAACAATAACAATAATATTTTTTCCCTACTTAGGATACCTTTCAAAAACCCCTTCTTTGTCTATATCAATCGCTTAAGAGTAAGTTTTTATTAATAATAATAATAATAATTTTCAGAACTAAGTTGTGTATTTGAGATATACTTTAAATAAAAATAATTATTTATACATAGAAATATAAAGTATTTGCTGATAACTAAATATATGTATTCTTAGGATAAAAGTTTTGATTTGTAATGGAACAATTATACGATGTAATTAGACGGGTTGTTACACTTCATATTGTTTTTTTATATTTCTTTATGTGGATGAAATTCTGATCTTTCTGATGCAGTTTGAATGGTATAATCAAAGGACAAATTAAGTGTTTTATCTATCTTAGGCATGATATATTAAGTTAAAATCAAATTTTCAATGTATTCTTTCTTCTGGAGTTAAAACTATCAAGTGCGTGTTCTTATCAATAAATACACAATACCCAAGTAAGTTTATAAAATAGACTGTGTGATCTGATCAATGGTTTTTTGGGTTGTCTTAAACCTTAGGATTGGCATTTATACCTAAAATTTTTAAAGATCTTTTATAAACGTACAAAGAATTTACTCGTACTAATACAACTAATCTTTGTTCTTTGCCAGACCCTTGTTCACTTCGACATTATCATATTATTATTGTTATTGAGACTCAAATGATGAATACGGTACACGTATGGTACCAAATCACGACCTGGACCCGGATCCGACCTACATAACACAAAACAATGTTCAGATCGCAAAACATAAATAAACACCTAATCCGAAACGTGTCTCACATCCAAAGGATATGATTACAATTATTACTAATCTTAGTCATTGATAAAACACACCCTCGATTGCATGCGAGGTAGGGCCCAATGGCATAAGTGCATAATAAACTCTTTTAGGACCACTGATACCATCATACATGAAATCAACACATACATGATAGAATACTATAAATACAAGGTAAGTAAGATCGATTTTCCAAAGAACAAATACTCGCTAACTCTCTCTATTTCTATCGTACTCATTTCTTATATTTTCTGGTTACTTATTCTCACGCCGAAGGGTTGTTACAAAGAGACTTCCCCCTCTGTAACACTTTAACTGGTGTTGTTTGATTGTGTGTAGGCTTGGATCAACGGAGATTACTTGATAGATCAAAGTTCAATTGGAGCGAATACGGTTCAGTTGGAGCGAATACGGTTCAGTTGAAGCTCGTATTTACAAATACTAAGTTTATAAAAGGTTTAAACCTAAAATCAGTGCAGAATACTTATTTCACAATAGATTTTTTATATAATCGTTATTATCTATAACTATTGTCTATTGAAACACGAGTATAAATTTAAATAACATTTATTTAAATATCAAGGTTATAAGAAAGTCAATCTTGAGTCTTGAAATAGGAATCCGTATGCATGTACGCGTTTGTGGTGGTTGACTCGATGTGATGCATATTGTCACAACTCACAAGCATCAACGATGCATGTAACAATCACTTTTAGAAAAAAAAAAACAAAAAAAACGTAGGTTCCAAAAGTAAAAGCATACGCATTCTTGCAAAAAAGTTTGTCATTTAGTACTCAATGCCGTGTTTCGTATCGCACTCATCTCTAACTCTCTCATGTCTCATGTATCGTGTCTCATGTCTTCTATATGAACGGAATATCAAATTTCATATTTCATTCTTAAACCATAAAAATTATCATATTTCATGTCTCTTCAAGCACTTAACATTTTTTATTTATAACAAAAATAAACTCAAGTCTATTATAAAAAAAAGATAAAAATTAAATTTTGTTAATATTAGAAATGACAGAAAACATTTAAATATTGTTTTTAACAGAAGATAATAAGATCAAATTAATTTATAAAACGTTTTCTTTGAAAAATATTTTAGAGGAAGAAACATTTTTTAATTGAATACAACAAAGAAAAACAATTGTAAAATGCAAATTATATTTTAATAATTCAAACTATTACCTATTGACAGATAATATTTCATACTATTAATTTAACCGGTAATACTGTAAACTTTCACTTTTATAATCAACAACAGTACCAGTGATATTATTTTTAATTTTTTAAGCTTGATTTGTATCTATTTTAGTCATAATTTAGCTTATATGTTTATTCATTTCATTCATAATTTTTATTAAGCTTTTGTCTCTCTATAACTTAATGGATAAAAATCCACTTATGGTATACTAAGTAAGTTTAGTTGATAATCTATAATATTTAAGTAAGTTACTATTTTGACCTTTTATTCATTATTTTTCTTATTATTTGCTATTATAATCTACAACGTTTTGTTTTTAAGCAAATTGGATGTCAATAACTCAAACTATTACGCATCTATTGGCTAACAATAATCAATACTAATAATTGATCGGTGACACTTCTAAAATTCTTTTTTGTTAGCAATAACATTCACAGTAGTATAATCATCAAATATTATCATCAAAATGAAAAACATATAAACAAAATCAAGTGGAAAATAAATATAAATCAATAATGAATCTATGATAGATAAATCTAGTGATTTCGACTATTATGTACAAGAAAAGTATGTTAGTATGATGGCCTCAAGTAATAAAATTGAAAATTAGAAATTTAACCTGTCAAACTAACAGTATAAATTTCTATTGAACAATTAGTAATAGTTTAAATTATTAAATTTCAATTTACATTGCTAACATAATTAAACTTTCATTTATATATTTTTATCACATGTACTTTGTCATATTCCATTTATTTTTTTCGGTTCAACATTCAAACAACATAGTCTTAGCGTCAAAACCACTTTCAACGACTTGGACCACAAAAAGAATTAAAAGCAACTTAAAAAAAATCTAAAACAATAATTCATATATACTTTCACTAACCTAAGTGAATACACATGCACCTAAATGACGGATAAAGTGAGAAAGAGAAAAAATAGGATGGTGATGTGATCACGTAACCAACTTATATGTCTTAGTTAAATTATTATTTACATACGTTTATGCATTCCAAAGCTTAAAAGAGAAATTGACCTAAGATTTTATAACTAAAATACAAATGTTTTATATAGAATTGTAATTGAAAAGTAGTAATTATAGTATTATATATGTATAAAGGTATAAAAATTAAATACGAATTAAACAGGTAATGTTCATAGACTTGCCAACCCGTAAACCCGACTCCTAGCACATGTATTTTTCATGATTGGTATTACTCCATAGTTTAAATCTTTAATTATTAAATTAGTTAGAAAAGTGACTGCTCTAATAATAATTAAATTACTAACATAGAAAATTATATATTTTAAAAACCAAAAGATATCTGGATTTTTGTCACGTGCTATTCCTTGTGTGTTTTGCGCTCATACCCCACACGTCTATCATGGTTCTAAGTCATGTTGAAACCAACTTTTTTATTTGTATTAATTTAAAAATATCAGTATAGTTGTATATATAACTAATTAATAAATGGTGTTTTAATTTGAATATATAATTAGAAAGTTAAAAAAGAATATAATTTCTCTTCTTTATATGTATTTAATTTATTCCTTTTGGACTTGTTTCAGGTGTTTGTCCACACCTATTATGTTTGTTTTTGGACATGTGACTTCACACTAACGGTAATTTGTACGTTTCTAAATTCTAATGATTCGAATATATTATAGAAAAAATTCTTTGTTTAGTTCATAAAATACAATATTTCTTAGTTAGTTTGTTTAATAAACCTGTAAATTTTTAACTTTTGAAACAAGAAACAAATGTAAACTTTGAAGAACTAATAATATCTTTCATTTACGTTAAGAAAAGAAGATTGTTGTCTCAAAGAAAACAGAACATGTTTTCTCCTCTTAAATCTGTGTAATTCTTTAATGAAACATGATCATGTCATTACTCCTCAGAATAATATTAGACGAGAGAGTTATTATTGTGTTCTTTAGACCAAACCGACCGTTTTAGCCTTCTAACATTGCCACATGCTGATGATCATGTTCATGCATCCTTTAGCTGTCGTTATGTACTCTTTCTTAAAACGTATCAACATATCGAGCCATGAGTTGAGTTGAGTTGTAAACGAGCAAGATTCGGCGGACAACATAGTTTGCTTCAGTGTGGTATAGTTGTTTACTAGCTTGATTTTGTATACATTATTTAAATAAATGGAATATAATTAAATAATCTATAGGGTTAACCTTTGCAATCCCCTCAATGTGAACTTAGTGAACATAATTAATATTTTCAAATAGCACGTGCCTATTGTTTTTATTAGGGGCTTGTGGCCTACATGTATCACATGTCCACCCAGGGAGACAAAATTGTCGCTTTTCACATTTACATTATTTATTAAAAAAGATTCACGTTTCTCTTTATTTGTCAAAGTTTTAATAATAATATTACTGTATTAAACTGTTACTTTTGGTTCTTCATTATCCTATAGAAAGTTTATTCTTTATTATAAGTAATATTTTTTGGCCAAAATTAAAGATTTGGTTAAACTGATAAATAATACAGTTCACATGTAACCAACCAAACATAATATTAATTTTGGTATGCATATAGGTGTGTCAAGAAAAGTTAATATTTATTATAGTATCCGGTTCAAGTACAAAGTCAATATTATGTAAAAAGTGTGAGAAGCAATCAGGAAATGACATGTGGCATATTTTTAACAATAGAAGGAGGGGTATTTTAAGAAGTGTAATTTATTAAGATGAAGGTGTGCGATATATCGACTGTTTCTGTACGATTGAGATTTTCAACAGAATTTTCAATTTATCGTTGAAGATTCAAACAATCGAATCGTTGAAATTTTCAATTGATCAATCGTTGAAGATTCAAACAATCGAATTTTCAATTTCAATCGTTGAAAATTGCTTTACATCAATTACTTCAACGATGTCGACGAGGGATGATCAGTTTGTACGTATGAGAACGATTATATACTGTAATTGAAATAGTATGTTAATTTTCGCACCGTAATTTTGTCGTTTTGATCATCGTTGTGTCTATACTGTATGATTTCTGTGAATTTTGTTATTGATTGACATCATCATTGTGTCATAGGTATCATCATTGTGTCATAGGTATCATCATTGTGTCTTTTGTATCGTCATTGTGTCTATACTGTTAGATTACTCTGGACATTATCAAACTATGACACAATGAATCCCCAATCATGACACAATGAACCTTCACAAAAACATGACACAAATATAGATTTTGACACAATCATGCTCGGTTAAAACCCCCCAATCATGACACAATTAATCCTCAATCATGACACAATGGATCCCAAATCATGACATAATGGATCCCAAATCATGACACAATGATTTCCCAAACCATGACACAATGAACCATTATTAGCATGTTTTCATGACACAATGAATCCCAAACTATGCTCGGTTGAAACACCCCCAATCATGACACAATGAACCTTCACAAAGACATTATTAGCAGGAATCATGACAAAATGAATCCCCAAATCATGACACAATGAACCCCTAATCATGACAGAATGAACCTTCACAAAGACATTATTAGCAGGAATCATGACAAAATGAATCCCCAAACCATGAGACAATGAACCTTTAAAAAGACATTATTAGCAGGAATCATGACACAATGAATACCCAAACCATGACACAATGAATCCCCAAAATATGAAACAATGAACCTTCACAAAAACATTATTAGCAGGAATCATGACACAATGAATCCCCAATCACGAAACAATGAACCTTCACAAAGACATTATTAGCAGGAATTATGACACAATGAATCCCCAAACCATGACACAATGAACCCCCAATCATGAAAAAATGAACCTTCACAAAGACATTATTAGCAGGAATCATGACACAATGAATCCCCAAACCATGACACAATGAATACCCAAACCATGACACAATGAATCCCCAATCATGAAACAATGAACCTTCACAAAGACATTATTAGCAGGAATCATGACACAATGAATCCCCAAACCATTATTAGCAGGAGTTATTCGTAGTGTTTCTGAGTTTATGCTTGTGGTTTTCGAGGTTGCCGAATGTTTAATAGACTTTGAAGACGTTTTCGACGGTACGGGATCCATGCTTACGTTTGAGGTTTTCGTCGGAGATGGTTTTCGAGGTTGGCGAATTGAAAAGACGATGATGGAAGTTTTCGTCGGA
>BJCO01465754.1:11888-24395 GCA_018326465.1 Flaveria floridana
ACACAATGAATCCCCAATCATGAAACAATGAACTTTCACAAAGACATTATTAGCAGGAATCGTGACACAACGAATCCCCAAACCATGACACAATGAATCCCCAATCATGAAACAATGAACTTTCATAAAGACATTATAAGCAGGAATCATGACACAATGAATCCCCAAACCATGACACAATGAATCCCTAATCATGACACAATGAACCTTCACAAAGACATTATTAGCAGGAATCGTGACACAATGAATCCTCAATCATGAAACAATGAACCTTCACAAACACATTATTAGCAGGAATCATGACACAATGAATCCCCAAACCATAACACAATGAAGCTTCGCAAAGACATGACACAAAACCTTCATAGATTTTTGACACAATAATGCTCGGTTGAAATTCCACAATGAAACCCCTAGATCATGACACAATGCATAGTTATATTTGACACAATAATGCTTGATTAGGTTTTATCTGTTTGTGCTTGCTCTTCGATTGGAGTTATTCGTAGTGTTTCTGAGTTTATGCTTGTGGTTTTCGAGGTTGCCGAATGTTCAATAGACTTTGAAGTCGTTTTTCGACGGTACGGGATCCATGCTTACGTTTGAGGTTTTCGTCGGAGATGGTTTTCGAGGTTGGCGAATTGAAAATACGATGATTGAAGTTTTCGTCGGAGATGGTTTTCAATAGACTTTGAAGACGTTTTCGTCGGAGACGGTTTATTATGTCAAATTACTTTTTTGCCCCTCCACCTGTTAGCAGTTTTCCACTTATTTACATGTTTGCCACCGCGTTTTTTTAAACCATTGATCTATTTTAATTAGGTGATCCAACGACAAGAATTACTTCTTACCCTTTTTAGGAAATATAGGCTTTGTAGCATATTCCGTCTCTTTATTATAAATCATTTTTCTTCTAAAGTAGATCTTGATAAAAGAGATATTGATATATCCTCCTTAATATGTTTATGTGGCAGAGGTTTAGACAACTAATCATATTTTTGAAGAGTGTGAGGTCATGGCAAAGATTCGGTGAAGTTTGTAAAAATGTTTAGAGTTGAACTTTCTAAATCAGACGGTTTTAGTGGAGTGGTTAGACTCGACTAGATTATCTAAAGAGAGAAACATGTTGCTTGAGACAATTATATTTTTTGCTTGGTGGATGTTATAAAAGTACTTTAATAATCAAGGAAATGTTCGTCCATTTATAAGTAGTGTACATATACTATTTTTAATTTGATTAATTTATGCTTTTTTCTATGGTTTGTTCACGATTTTCTTAAAGTACGTGTTTTTTGAAGTGTAATGTGGTTTATAAGCTGTTTCTTAGGGGTTTTTTTGTTTTTAGACGTTCCGCTATCTCACCTAACAAAACTACATGATGTGGCAAATTAGCTTCCTGTAAATCCTTCTAACAAGCGATGATGTGGCAGGTGAGCTGTACACTTCAACTATCTCAACTAACGGAAGTGAAGACTAAGGTGTACATCCGTCATCTCAAACAACTACACACTATTATTAATTTGACTTCTACTATCTGAACAAGCGAAAGTGACATAAACATTGCTAATTATGGAGCAAATTTAATATCGAGTTAAAAACAACCTATTACACATTCACATATCATTGACAATACATAAATGATATAATTCAACAATGTGATAACCATAAAATCGAAATTTCAATGATATGAATGCTTCTGTTAACAAAAGTCTTGGTCAAGGTGTAATCGCACGTGTTTCCCATGTCATTTGGGAAACAAAAAGATAGTTGAGAATTAAGATAATCACTCAAGAAGGTTCTTTTTTGCTTTTAAGTTATTTATCTTACCTTTTTGATTTACATAAACCACCCCTGATTTTTATTTAATGACATTTTCATCCATAAGTTTGGGATGAGATGTCACAATCATTTTGGTATTTGAAAAGCGGCAAAGTCTATACAATTATTGAAGACCATGTACCAGATGCATGTAACATATTGCCATATCGGGTCAGGTATGAAGCTCCAACGATATATATTGACACGTGGTCATGTAAGATGATCATTCTTTTTGACATATTTTATTATGAATTTTTTTGAAACCGAATGTGATTGGATAGATATGTAGAATCAAACACTCCAGTTTAGTCCACTAAATCACTATCATTTGAACTAACTGATTGCGGGTCAGATTGGAAACCATGTACATAGCCGTTTCGATTTAGTTCTTATAAACCTTCTCTCATATTTGAACTGGTCGGATGGATCGGAAAACAAAACCAGACGGTTGGACAAAATTTCAATATTATTTTTCTTCTAGAATGTTATTATTGATTCGTTTACTTCTTACTTTATATTTCTTTATTTCATACTTTATATATCCTTTATTTTAGGTTTCGTATATTGTTAACAGTATAAGTACATTCTAAAAAGATAGATTAGTTTCATTTTGTTTTAAATAAATTAGTGTTATGCACAAATACTTTAAATTATTACAAAGAGTGCATTGGCGTTTTACTCTCTGTGATTTAATTATATTTGTCATTTTTCAGTAAAAAAAATGCATTTGTCTTCTAAGGTTTTAAAAATTGCTATTTTCATCCAAAATTTTAACTTCGTTAATTGAAAATGTTAAAAATATAAATTGACAACTCTAAAACACGCAAAAGAAAGCCCCTCAATCACATAACCACAATCGAGTTAAATGGAATCATGATATACGGGAGATGATAACTAGAAGCGATGATCTCTATTATACAACCACTTCGCAATGAGTTCCCGACCACCACTAGGTCCATCCTCCCCACTGATGAAGCCAACAAACTCGTGATTTAGTCATGATGAAGGTTCAAACATGAAAAGATGAAATTCCCGATATAAGTTTTGTAAATTGAACAATAACAAGAGTCAAATTTTAACAACAATACGTCAACATAAATGACAACTTTTTAGACCTTGGGGAGCCAGATGCACACACAAAAAAAATCTTTTTTCGACGCGCATGTCTAATATGACCAAACCACGGCGAAGAAACAACAATTTACTCTATTGAAAATATCATGTTTTTGAAAGCGGTTCAACTAATCCAACCAATGGACCATTAGACAGATGTATAATAACTGGTCATGTTATAAAGCATTGATAATTTGTTAACGATAAAAAACTTCTACATGTTAAAGATTGTTAATTCGTCAACAATAAATGATCTCGACCCAATAGTTACACCTAAGAGAACACTTTTATAAGTGGAAAACAAGTACAAAGTATCCAAACAAGCCACCACTCAGGTTATCACATATTGGATGAGGTACGAACCTTCAAGAATGTCTAGTTGTTCTTTGTTGACCTTCAACAATCATGAGTGAAATGATTTTGATGTGTATACTTCTTTCATGGAAAACAACATTTACACAATAGTGAGGCAGATTGGTTATCACAAAGGAATAAAATAGATTTGAGAATGTGTAATCCAAGTACGACCTATGTAACCCACTTATCTAAATGAGTCAAACAAGTTGGAGGGCTGTAATTAAGTTGTAAACGGATTAAATATATTGTAAGAAATGGGTTAAATAGATCATAGATAGGGCAGACAGTTTGAACTTATAATTCAATATGTTTTTTTTAATGTCAAATTTGATCCAGTCGGTCTCTTTATTTAAACAGGTTACATGTTAGTGTGGACGTAACCTATTTTATTAAATGAGTTAGACATGAAAACTAACAAGCCGAAACCTTATTAGTTTCGTTACCCATAATTTGAAACACTTAGTTCTTCAGTCAACCATGAAACTTAAAAGGCATCTTGAGCCATTGCTTTATACTCATCTTCAATGTAGGATTTAGACAACGTGCTTTGTTTCTATGATTCCAACTAAATAGAGTTATCATGAAGAAGTAAATAGCTAGTCATACACCTAGAAGTATGGCAAGACCCTAGTTAGAATCACTATAATCCTGAAAGGAGCTTGCTTTAAGATAGGCGATTGGGTAGGAAGACCGTTGTCATGGTAGCGAGCCTGGAAATAAGCATACCAAGGAGATTGGAAACGCCCAAGGGTTGTTGACGTTGGATCCGATGAAATGGTTATAGGCTTTACGGGCATTCGAAGATTGTTTGCTTAGATTTGAACTTGTATTTCATAAACAATCGTTTGTTTTTATTTACCTTAGTCTTGTAAGTATATAACAAATATTTATTATTTATTTAAATATATAATAATATAAACAAAAATCAACTATGTCATTGTGAATTTGTCATGACATGAAGATCTTGAATATGAAATGGTAAATTTGTGGAATTATAAATCCAATTGCTATTACCCAATGGGCTACATGATAGCGAGCGCAATAGAAATAGTTAAGTGGCCTTTAAAATGGGCTGGGCTTCTTATATTTTAAATTCTAAATATCACATGATTGGCTAATTCGGCTTGCCAGTTGCCTAAGAGGTTTGAAAAGAAAAAAAAAATTTATTGACTTAATCAAGTTGAGTTGTTTCATAATAGAAGTGCTAAAAAATCAAAATAAAAAAAGTAATCTAATCCGTATCCGAATTCAAAAAAATGGATCCAAATCTTTATTCGGATATTCGGATCGAATCTCATTCAAATCCATTTTTCTTTCGAATCCATTTTTTTAAATTCGGATTTTGAATAACTTATTTTTTTATTCGGGTTATTTTGATTATTCAGATATCCAAATAAACCGAATAAAAATCCCACTATATTTCTAGCCAAATACTCTTTACCCAACCACATATTATGCGTTCAACTCAATACTTAAGAGTCATGACATCTTCCAATCCTCTAATAAAAAACAATTACACAATAATCGATCGTTGTTCAAAATTAAAGTTTCTAATATTCAGGTTCTACACAGTTACCTATTATTTTTGAGTTTAAATTTCTGTTGTAGACAAATTTGTATTTTTTTTGGGTTTATATTTTTATTATGATTTTAAGCTAGTAAAATATTAACAAAAAATTTTAACCGAAAAAGATAGGAAAAATTGATATTTGGTTTATTCAAATTATTCGATTTATCCAAATCCGATATTTATTGAATTCGGATATATTTGGATCAGATAGAGATATCCCTTATTTGGATCGGATCGGATTTCGAAGAAGATAATGAAATTTTTAAATCCGAATAATCCATTATCCAATCACATAAACACACCTAGTTCTAACTTTGTAATTCTGAACATCAATCCTTATTTGATTTAAATTAGATTCCAATTAAAATATGTTTAGAGTTCTGAGTTCAGGTTGGATTCAAAATTAAATTTGATTCGAATTCGAAGTGATACTCGTTTTTGTTTTGAATATGGGTTGATCCGGTTCGAATTGCAAGAGATATAAGAGCATTAATACCATAAATCTTAATATTAATTTCTCTTTTTAAACTTTTAAATTTGACTCCAAGAAAACTGGTTATAACACGATCCACCACCAATATAGAAGACACCTTTCGTGTATTAATATTTTGTCCTTATGTCTAGAGTTTTCTTTTGTGCATTTGTTTGGTGTGCTTTTGTTTATTGAGGTAGATCTCATTGAGAATGGCCAGTTCAATTATGCTATATATTTTAGTATAATTAAATTGATTAATAACCAATGTTATTATAATATTAATAAAACAAGTTAAGATATGTGAAATCCACATTTGTTTGAGTTTATTATGTTGAAACCTATTTGCTAGAGGTTTCAAGAGGGTAACGTCCCCTTGGCGGGGTTAGGGGGCAGCTCTCTCATAGCGAGGGTTCGTGGATAGTGCTTCTGGTTGGGGTCAAGTTGAAAATTGCATGAAAATTGATTTGCTAAAAATGCATGAAAATTTAATTTTCTCGAAATTTTAAATGAAACTCATGGATAGTCAAATTTTTATATGCTAACTGTCGAAGGTTGTTACCCATCCATGCAAGATTTAAAATTTGAATAGAGAATTGGCTAGTCTGGCTTCTTCTTCAATTCTGTTCATCATTATTTCACACATAAAAATCATACTTTGTTTTTTCAAACTTGAGTTTTATCTTATTGAAGATTTGGTGTGAACCTCAATTACTATCAATCTGAAAACGATCTTACGACTCTCGGGTTTTTCAAGTTATTGATCATTATATACGATTCCTTTACAAATCGTGGGGGTGGAGGTTGGTGTTTGTAACACAATAAACAAATCTCACATCGATAGTAAACAAAAGAGATATTGTATTCATAAAAAATATTCACAGTTAAACATATTTAAATTGAAGCAACCTAGGAATGTCTGACATTATAAGAGGTTTATAATTAGTCAACCAAATATAAATTTGTGAGTTTTTTATTGGCAAATCAAACAATATCTCTTGGTATGAGTTGTAAGGATTTGGTTATATTTGTTGCTTGTCAGATAGATGAAGAGATTCTAATTGTGTATTGGAGCTATATATGCTATTTTAATTATGGTGTACTTTCTCTATTTTAGTCATACATGTTTTATTATTTTACGAATTAGGGGCTTCTTATAGTTTCACATGAAAAAATATGTTTCTCCTTGTATACGAATTTTATATAATATCAATAGAATACTTTATTTAATGGGTTATTGGAGTTTAATTATCTAAACTTTTATTTATTGGTCGAGATTAATCTCAACTCAAAAATATTTATATACATTTCTAAGTTTAAACTTATTTTCCTACAATGATCTTTACTAACTTGGAGTTAACTCTATTAGTTTTTTTAATGACGTAGACTGCTTATATGATCCAAGCATTAAACAAAAAAGTTAAAATATATCATTAGGTCTGTCAATTAAAACTTTTACACTCTGAGACCCATCAATTTTAGGTGACCCTAGAGGCTAAATACTAGAACACATACCACTTAACTCATTTTATGTGTATTTTAGGTGACCCTAGAGGCTAAATACTAGAACACATACCACTTAACTCATTGTATGTGTATTTTAGGTGACCCTAGAGGCTAAATACTAGAAAACGGACCTAACTGAGGCTAGGTGACAACAAAATTGAATAATAGCTCAAAATTGGCCCAATTTCATAAAAAAAAACTAGCTGAGGTTAACTCCTAGTTAATTAGTAAGGAATTTATATTCAAATTTAAGAGTGTTTGTAAAATTTATAAAGCCGAGAGATTAATTCCGACCAATAAATAAAACTAGGATTATTAAAATCCAATAACCCTTATTTAACAGATCAATTATGTCTCTCTCTTAAAAAAGGGAGTGGAGTCGAGGCACAAGGCGGAATGATGAGGGGGCAGCGATACCATGCGGGAACACTGTCCCACCTTCGATGGTACCACAAGAAGTTACAATGAGTGGTTTTACGATGCCAAAGGTAAAAAAAAGAAGATTGCGCCTACAATATCAAAAATCAAAAGAGGTTGTGGCGTGACGTGACGTGGCATGACAGATCGACGCACCCCACCGGTACGTACTTCCCTCTCTTTCGGGATGACTCCCACCCACTTATGTTAAAAGGTATCTATTTTATAAATTAAAAATACAAAAGTGAAAATGGGTCATCAGCTTTTCTACTTTGTACATTTTGTCTTGTCATTTTGGAAAAAACAGTACAATAAACGATCAAAACTCACATGGGTGTTCCTGCATGATGACGATTCTCTTTTTTATTCACATTCAAAATTCATGAATAGATAATGAAAAGAACAAATGTAGCTTCCTTTGATGTATACCTTTATAGTATACTTTTGCTTATTATTTAGTCACGTATGTTGCTTTATTTCATTAACACCGGCTAAAAATCACGTTATGCGTGTCTAAATCGTTGTGTTATTTTTTTTTTCTAATATCATTAGCAAACGTACATTTAACCGACAAATACACATACGCTAAAACGACTCACATAGCTCCCATGTTTTCACGCATTCGTGTATTAGTTATCCTATTTTCTCGGATGAAACAGACGGTGAGAACTTGTGTCTAAACGTTATATTTGCACTTTCTCACTTGACAACAAATTACAAACAAACAAACAAACACATCCAGTATATCCCACTTAAGAGTAGAGTCTGGTAGGGGTAGGTGGTGACGAGTTTTTCCTCTACCTTGGGGGGTAGAGAGACCACTTACAAAGAGACCCCCGACTCGGAAACAAAAGCAATAGCAATAGCAAACATAAGCAGACATATTATGTAGCATACAACACATAGTTATAAGACACATAAAAACATACAAAAAAGCGGCATGTTGCACCTATAAAGGGCAGATGGGGAATACGTACACAACAAGGCTACATTTACCTTTTCTACCCACATATCCCACTAAAAGTCTTTAATTTTAATTCTGCGGCTTCACGCACTCCTATACTCGATCATGTGTTCAGAGATGTGTAAGTCTACCATATCTCGCATAATTTTCTCATCCCAAGTCAACCTAGGTTTTCCTATACTCCTCCTACTCTCTACGTTGATATTCTCTACTACTCTAACCGGTGCTGCTATCTGTCTCCTCTTCACGTGCCCGAACCATCTTAGTCTTCCCTCTCTTATTTTATCTGTGATACAAGTCATCTCTAGCCTGTTTCAAAACACGTCGTTTCTTATCTAATCCCGTCTTGTCTATCCACACATCCACCTCAGTATTCGCATTTTCGCGACCTTTATTTGTCTCTCGTGCGATTTTCTTATGGCCCAGCAGTCTGTTCCGTATAACATTGCTGGGCGTATTACCACTCTATATAGTTTTCCCTTTAGTTTTTCTGAAAACCTCTTATCACACAAAATCCCTGATTCTGCTCTTCACTTGCACCATCCTGATTGAACATGGTGGGCTACATCGCTGTGTATCTCTCTATCTTTCTGTACGTAGGAGCCCAGTTATTTTAACCTAGATGTCTGTAGGACCGCCATATCCTGGATACTGATTTGGGTGTCCTCTTCAGCCTCATCACTAAAGGTACAATGCATGTATTTCGTCTTAGAATGACTTATCCTTAATGCTCTGCGCTCTAGTGCTGTTCTCCACTGTTTATAGTCTCTCGTTAAGCACCCTTTTAGATTATGATATTAAGACAATATTATCCGCAAACAGCATGCCCCACGGGACTGTCACTTGACAACAAATTGTCAACACTAATTCCAACTATCACACAATAATTATTACATTCTACATTTGTGTTGTTAGAGTTCAGAAAAGACGGTGATGTTTGATCGCTAACAACATGTTCAATGTAGCGTTTTGTTGGTTCATGCTTATAAAGGTAGTTAAACCAAAGTTGTAATTATAACAAAATACTTTATGACAGAAATTAATTAATATGTTATGTAAAAATTATTAGTTTTGTTGAATTGTTGAATAAGTAATCAAGTGACCTACACAATGTCCTTGGTGAAATTGAACATTTACAAAGTTTGTTAAAAATGTAAACTCATACGTTCTCATTAATCATATTGGCTAAAAAGACCATTAGGCACCACGAGCTATAATCGTATAAGGACCATGGTGAACTAAACGTCCGCTTAGAGACATCACCTAGGAGTACGATGGTGTATACTATGCATGACTAATATGGCCTAAACACCAATGGTAAAGATGGTTAGTAAAGTTTAGAATTTGGTTAAGACATGAATACATTGCTAATTACCAAGGCCACATAATGGACCCATAACTCATGAACAGTATACTTTATGGTGGTTTCATGTTAAATTCTAGTAACTATATAATAAAAGTTGTTAAAAGTTATTTATTATCATTTTTTGGTATTTAGTTCTCCTTTTATTCACTTACGTATGTGTCGTGTGTGATTTTACGTGAAGGTCCTTCACATGATAAAGACAACGCCAAGTTATTGGACAAAACGTCGTTGTAACATGTCAACAATTTCTATACGTTAAACGTGACAAGTACTCTTGTACCATACTTTGTTCTTATTGATTTATACAATCGATATTTTGTGTAATGGAACTTAAAATGTTGCAAATGTTGATATCTTATAAAGATGATCATGTACACATATCAACGTTTTATTATATTAGGGGTATTAAGTAATCTAATTTTAATTAAAAATGATATGGGTGTTACAATAAAACAACAAAATATATCTATACCATTAAAAGAAGGTTTTGAAATCTACATGGTAGAATTCGATGCCTCTTAAAATTTATTTTCTTATTTCTCTCTCTTAATAAATATTACATTAACTATAAATGATATTATTTAATTCTTTTTCATATAATAATTTTTTATTAATTTAAAAAGAGATCTTTCTACAAATGCAATTTCTAAAGAAATAACTTTTTATAAAATAGAATTTTCTTTAAAAAAATATCAAACTTTTTAAAAAACACAATATATTTTGAAACCTGTGTTTTTTAAAAAATAAATTATTATAAAATAAAATAAGTATAGTTTAAAATTTAAAGAAATTATTAAAAAGGACATTTTTTTAAAAAACTGTTTGTTTTGAAACAGTTTTTTTAAAAAACCACCTTTTTTTGAGGAAAACAGAAAAAAAATTAACAAAAGTTTAAAAATAACATTATCCTTTTATTAATTGTAAGTAATGTCAATCATATCTTATATTAAAAGATCGTTTTATAATTTATTAAGTTTTATTAATAACTATTTAATATTTTATTTATTCAACACGTGTAATACACGAAATATTAACCTAATCATAGAATAAAAACAAAAAACGCAACCTTTCCTAACGTACAAATTTCATAAACACTTTTTTTTTGTGATCTGATCACTTTATTGTCGGAAATGGATGAAGAAAACTTAAGAATCTAAGCATATGATGTAATTTTACAAGAAAGGTGTGAATGAAAAACCATAACATTAAAGCTACCCTTGTCACTCTTATGCATGTTTCCCCACTTTAAATAAATGAAGACATTAATTGTGCATATATTAATTCAATGCATTCACGTGGGGGTGTCATTCGGGTTTATAATCGGATTCCGGGTTCCTCGTGTCGGGTTCATCGGGTTTTTAGATGTAGAAAATCAACCCGAAGACCAAACCAAATAAACTATATTTAATCGGTATTCGGGTTTATACGGGCCAGGTTAATAGGTGATCGGGTTGGTCCACTTGTAAATCTAAAAATCAAAGACAACTTTTCACAAATAGGTTTGGTAGTCATAATTAAAAAATAAAAAGAAAACTAAAACCAACCTTTAAATCCACATGTTACTCGAACATATGCTTAACACAAACAAACATCATAACTATTATTGCTTGAACAAAAGTAAAGTAATAAGACGTTACTAGGCCAAAACATGTTACCTTTATATTATTATGTTCGGACGTATAAGGAGTCACAAACAAATACATGAGAATGCTCGAGTCTGGAATCATTATACCTTCTTTGTAATCGTTGTAAATTGTTTAGTATGAAAGATGGATTAATGAAATGATCGAGTGTAAGTTTTGTGTCATCAATTAATAATGGAGTGAACAAAGGATTATTGAGTTCATAAAAATAAAAAACAGATATTGTCGAATAAAATCATGCAATGTGAAATATGGATTATCAATTATGACGATATGGTATTTGGGTTATTCGGGTCAATCCGAATTGGCAAAACACAACCCAAAGACCTACTTAAATAAGAATTTTGGGTTCGGGTTTGATGTGTATTCGGGTTTGGTTTTTTCGGGTTATGCCTTAATCGGGTACAAGTAGAGTTTAATCGGGTTAAGAATTCGGGTTCGGGTAAAAATGACACCCCTACATTCACGTATGCAACACTACATTTAGAATTGATATATACGTATTTAATTTATTCCACAAATTCACATATTAATAGTCATGTCACGTATAAGTATTTTTTATATATTATATCGAAATGCGAGTAAATAACCTATCACGCTTAACTATACTAGGGGGGTGTTTGATTGGTCTTACCCAAGTTCTGACCACTGACTGGCTGACACGGTCAGCCAGTCAGTGTGTTTGATGCGTCTGACTGGGTGGTCTGACCCGGTAAGTGAGGCTGACCGAGTCCCTTATTTCTTCATGTCTGACCCATTGTTGTCTTCTGACCCCAAAAACCCCTAAAAGCTTCTCCACTTTCTCCTCCCTTGGTCGACCTCCACCTTCCTCCCCCCCCCGGCCGGCCGCCGCCCTCCTCCTCTGAGCTAGCTTCCTCTGCCAGAGGGTTCTTTTGACTCTTGAAGAGAAGAAAGTGCCTTACAAAACCCATCTCATCAATTTGGACAGCAAACCCGAATGGTGATTATGATTGCATCGAAGTGAACCCCGCTCTGCCTCTCTCGGTGAACACAACATCTCTCTCGGTGAACACAACAAGATTCGAAGTTGATTCAGTTCGGTGATTGTTGATTTGATGGCAGCGGTGGTCGCGGTGGTCGTGGGTGTCGGTTGATGGTGTTGAAGGTTGATGATTGGTGGTCGGGAGTGGTTGATTGAAGGTCCGATGTTTCGGTCGATGCTTCTGCAGATGGTTCGAAATTGAAGATCGAAGGTGAGTGATCGATCGACAGGGATGATGTTCGGGAGTGGTGGTTGCTGGTGTCGTTCGGTTCGATGGT
>BJCO01465755.1:0-15976 GCA_018326465.1 Flaveria floridana
AATAAATACTTGTAATAAGATAAATTATTAATAAACACAAAACACAAACTTGTGAGTTACGATTAGGTTAAACGAGTGATAAAATTAAAATAAAAACAATGTTTAATGCTTAAAAAAATAAAAGAAATAAAAGCAATATGTCACGGTTTGGCCAAACCGTGACATATAGCCCCCCTGTGCACAATCAATTCCCCATTAATTACATACCCAATTATTGGCTACGGATCCCCAGATATAACTGTCACGGTTAGGGCAAACCGTGACAGTTAGGTCTCACACCTAACCAAACGGTCACGGGGAGCCCTAACCGTGACCGCTTGAGTCGGTTTTCTCCAGGAAAAGGCGGTGCGCCTAAAATTTCCCAAAAACAAATTCGACGCTATGTTTGTTAAAGATTTATTTGGTTTTGGTTATTCGGTTATTTTAGTTAAATAAATCAAACTGAATTAGAAATATAACTAACCAAACTAATTTATTCAACTGATTAAAATTTATTTGGTTCGGTTATTTGACAAAACTAATTAAATCAGTTATGAATAACCAAGATTTTGTGTAACTCAGTTAACCGAACTGAAAACCAAATTCACAATTTGGATACGGTTAGTAACTGAATGGAATTTCTTCAGTTACGGATACAATTTTGTTTTTTGTTATTTTTAGTTTTCGGTATTTTTGAACACCCTATATAAAAGCAAATGGACTTTTGTTTTGAAATAATAACCTAATATCTTTTATATACTCTTTTACTATAAGAATATAATATATAGTATTGAAGAGGTGATTACTGGTAGTAGTTTAATGATAAAAGTGTAAATATGTTACCTAAAAGGAGTTAAATTGATGTTTCAATCGAGGGATGAAGAATTTTTTAAATTTGAGTAGGGGTATGATTAACTTAATATCGTTTAAAAAATATAGTCATGTAAGATGCAGGATATAATGATTTTATTTTAAAAAATCTAGATGTTATTCAAAAAACTTATTAACCTTTTGGTTATGAATGAGTTAAATACTATATAACAAATTTAACTTTGTTAGAGCGTCATCAACGCAGCTCTGCTTCATGTTTGTTGTCCAGCCATTGCTCTACAAACAACTCACGTTTCTCTATTTTCTTTTATTTTTTCATGCCTCTCTCATTCATTCAACTCAAACACATGTGACCTATCTCGTAGATGTTTCGTGTTAGACCAGCCTACCTATATAAAAAATTATAAGATAAAGCTTTAGGCCTCTAAAATTTTTGAGGCCATATTTTCAAAAAAATTGTACATTTTATAGATCTAAAATTTACTTTGATTAGTTTCATTTAGAAAATTGGATAGTGTAGCGGTAACCGATTCACTTTATGGTTGTTTAGACCAGGTTTGCATCTCTGAAGTCATGTTCACTTACTTTTTTGCAATTTTTTTTATTTTGACAGGCTGCTTATTTTTTACATGGTTTTTACTTGTTACACTCTTTTTTTAGTTTTAGTGTTGGTCTTTTTTATACTTTTGGGTATGTTTTAAAAATTTTTGAGTTAACTACACGGATAGTCCTTGTGGTTTAGTGAACATAACAGATTTGGGTATCAAATTTTTTTAGTAATAAGTTTGGGGTTTGTGATCTTTATTTGTAACAAGTTTGGGTATTAACACTAACTTCTTTTGACTTTTCTATTAGATTGAAGAGCACTTTAGGGTTGTTTGGTAATATCTGAATGATTAAGTGTTGAACTAATAAGAGGTCTGAACCAGTAAGTGTTGACCCATTAAGAGGTCTGAACCATTAGGAGTTAGTATATCGCTTAACTATTCAAAGGCAAATGTCTGATCAATTCAGCATTAGACATCTTAACTATTCAACATTAGTATACTACTTAACCATTCAGAGGCAAATGTCTTAACCATTCAGACATTTGCTCACGAAACAAACAGTCTGAACCATTAAGTGCTGAACCATTAAGTGCAGAACCATTCAGACATCTGAACCATTAAGAGGCTGATTAAGAGGCTACCAAACAGCCTCTTAGTCTTTACACATTTGAATGACTATTATATAACTTATGAATATTGTTTGATACTTAAATGGACTAATATGTACTTTATAAAAATTAAAAAGATAAAATCAAACATAAAAATAGGCTGATACTTAAATTCCATACAATCGCCACTACCCTTTGATTGATGTCAACCACCGCCGTCAACCGTTGCCACCATCAATAAAACCCCAGTTGATCTCACCCAAAACCCTTTCTTGAGTTCAAGTTTCATACACTTATATTGGATCGGGTTTGAATAGAACAAGACTTTTCTAGTGATTGGCGGTTAACAAATGTGGAATCTAAGTTAACTATCTACCAATAAACATAACATTTTCAATAAATAGTAACACAGGAAGTTTTTTCAAACTATTTACTCGATAACTTTTCTTATTACAAAGAGTAATAATAGAAGATAACAAGTGGACAAACAAGCTAACCCCTAAAATTATACAAGTGTGAGGTATTTATACTATTAATAGAATGATTCTCGATCATCTATTCTAGGTTTAGGATCAATGGTGTGTTTCAACCATTGATATACATATTATGGCATACCACGAATGTGTATTGCTATTGGTTACAAAGATATGTACAACAAAAGACAGAAATCGGTATTCCACAAAACCACAGTTACAGAAATATGTTGTTACCATTACTCTTCGGTACTGACAGCCTTATCTAATATAACAGTGAATCAACACATCATCGGCCAATACACAAGTGTTGATTCATAGTGGGTCAGTACTTCGAGATATCAACATATGTAGATCAGTACTGAACTTAGAATTTCAGGTGGCTTCATTCTTCTTATGGTTTAACAACTTTCCACCATCCCACTAAATATCTACAAAAATTCTCAAAACTTGGATGCGATTTTAGAAAAGAATAGATTGACCTTGCCTAAATTCGATTTGATGTTAAAGGCGGTGGTGGTGTTGGAACTATAATCGAAAAAAGGATAGGCATTTGTTGGAACCAAATAGAGAAAAAAAGAGGCGTTTTGAGGCATTTATGGTTGGAATCAAGGGTTAGGGTTGGAGTGCATCTGAGGTGATGGTGGTATTGGGGGTGACAATTGAAATAATTATTGTAAAAATCACTAGGCGCTAGTCGAACGGTAGGGTACCGACTAGCGATTAATCGGGATTAATCCGTTTGAAATTTGTATATATAATTTTCATTTATACACACACACACACATTTCTATATGTAATTTTTATAAATATATCTAGTTTAATATATATATACACACACACACACACACATATATATATATATATATAAACAAATCTGACTGAAATTTTGATTTTTCCCCAGATTTTTTAAAGTTATACGGAATTCTGTAGGAATCTCACCGGAAAGTCGTCGGATTATGGAAAAATGTTGATTAGAGACAGATTAATAGCTGACTAGGGCCGATTATGGCCAGTTTTTTTTCTGTTTTTGACCGACTAGCGATTATTGGTTCTGATTAGTGAAAATCCAATCAGTGATGTACCGACCATAGACTAGTCGTCGATTAATCGACTGACTAGTCCGATTTTTGCAACATTAGATGAAATCAAAGGTTAGGGTTATAATCGGAGATGGCGACAATGATAGTGGCTGATAGTAGGTTTGATTATGGTGGTTGGTTTTAAGTTTGACGGTGGTGGCTGGTAGTAGGTTCGACGATGGTGCGTGGGGTGATGAGGGGGGCGACGACATTACAGGCGTGGGAGAATTAGATATTTTTTTGTTAAAGGTTTAACAAATTAACACAATAGTCGATTAGGTTTAAATATTAAATAATTTACACAAACATTTACATAAAATAGTACTTTGGTCATTATAAATAAACTTAATAGAAAACTTATAGTAGTCTTAAACCCTAAATTTGTTACAAAGCTACAATCACAAACCTTAAACTTGTTACTAAGATAAATTAGTACCCAAACTTATTATTTGCTTTAAATCATAGAGACTATTTGTGTAATTAATTCTAAATTCTTTGAATGCTTTCAACTTATTTTTGAAAAAAATTATACTTTTTATTTTTTTTTAATTTGTTTAATCTTTTGGCACGTTTTGAAAGTTTAAGTCAAACTATCTTAACCAACTTTAATTTAATTTATGTTTTAGAAAACAAATGTTGATGACAAAAAACCACGTTGTTTTATATAAGTTTATTCTTAGTTTTTTTCGTGTCAAAATAATAGAAAGTATGAACTTAAAAGGTTTCTATTTTATTGGTAAGTGTTAAACTAGTAAGAGATTTGATTATATAAGAGCTCTGAACCAGTAAGTATTGCACAAACAGTGCTGTTTGGTTGGATTTTTGAATAATTATGCAAAATGACTATTTTACTTATCTGAATTATTTTATGCCGAATGAAATGTATCTATTTTAGCTTTATTTTTTTATATTTCAGGATATTGTGATTGTATTAGAAGATGTTTGAACTAATTCCATATCATATGCTAATGAATAATCGAATGGACCTAAATCTTTAGGAGGCCCACAATATCACAATCTATTTGTTAACAAAATAATAGTTTATTGTTTGTCAAAAGAAATACCCAAATAATATCAATGATGAGCCTCAAAGATAGCATGACAAATATCTTCCCAACATCCAATCTACTACAAAATCTCACCACTCCATCCCCTAGTGTATTTGGTAGCTGACTCTGTATGTGTGTGCCCAATTTGATCTTTGGTTCCGATGTCGATGTTAGAGACATGATGAAATACTAGTTCCACAGGGGTTTGAAGAGTTCAATATCACACGCGTTTGCATAACGGTGGTTCCTCTTATGCTTACAGTCATAGAGTGGGACTATGGGGGTGCGCTAACAAGATGTGAGGTGCTATGTTGCGATGGCAAGGGGGTGGCGCCGGAGAGGAGAAATCGCGTGGGAGAAGTGGCTTTGGTGAGAGGTCGATGGTGATAAATATGAATGATGGATAGGGTTTTGTTTGGGGAACGGGTAAACTTGTCAAGTATTTCATTCAACATCTTTTTATCACTTAAAAACACATATAGTTGAATGGGATCATTAAGAGATTTCATTTTTTGAACTAACCAATCCAACCTCTTAACGATTCAGAAGTACTCTCTTAATGGTTCCATTAAGAGGCTACCAAAAGCCTCTAATCCTTCCAAATAGTTAAGATGTCCTTTGTTTGTGCCCATGAACATTGTTGCCCTTATCTTTCTCCACCTCGAACCTTTTTTTTTTCAAACTGGCACCTCCTATTAAAGATTCTTTAATGTAAATATGAGGTGTTCTCGTCATACCTACTTGGTTAACATGAACTTTTAAATCATATGAACGAGAATGAATGATGGTGTTATAAATTTATGTTATGTCCACATGTCGAGCGTTTCTTATCCGTCAATCAAATAAACATTCACAAGATATTAAAACATTTATTATGGACAACACTCGACCACTAAGTACACTAAAGGTGTCCAATCACTTGATATAAAAAAGTATTATTATCAACTCTAGTATAAACAACTAGATATTGTTGGTCATGAAGTATCATGGTTTTTTTTTTTTGCATTAATGATTCTTGATAACTACACTTCTAGATATATTGTTCGATTGGATTCATTGGTGTCATATAGTTTATGTCTAGTAAGAGACCGGGAAAAGTAAAAATGAATATTATGATGTCAATGTGATGAACATACAAGGGCATATTTTACTAACTAATCAAAACAAGTTTGATAAATCTTCTAAATGTCAGGAATATAACACATATGTATGTGTGTGTATGATGGTCATGCATATTGACAAACTTGCTAAATGAAATAATAGTGAATCTTTATTTTCTTCCTTACTCGTTATCTTCATAGTCTATATGTAGTCATATTTTCATTAAATGATGCTACTAGATCGTTGTTATATGACAATAACTTATATATGTTAAATAGTTAGGTGACATATGGTCTATTAATATACAATAATAAACTAAAGGACGCCTTGTGTCTAAAGTTACATTTCACCTGACAATCAAAGTACTTAAAAAGTTACATTTCACGTGACAATCAAAGTACTCAATGAAAAGTGGTATTTAAAACCCGTCAAATATTTAAAATACATTATAAACTATGTTTAATTATTTGATAATAATTAGCCTTAACATCTACATATGTAAAGACATGACTGGTTCATAAACTGATTACGATAAATCATTCTTGAATAAACCCTTCTTAGTGTATCACAACATAGGTCGATTTGAACGACCACATACAATATCATATTTTAGATGCGTTAAAAGCACATTCCAATAGTGAAGTATATAAGCAATAGTTATAACACCAAGAACTAGATCCGCGCGATGTGACAAATTCGTGTAACAAAAATATAAAAAAATGGTTTAGAAATGTAGGTATGAATTAGCATGCTGCGGTGTAACCAAAAGACAAAAAGACGTATAAGAAATACATTAAAAATAAACAAGCCACGATTATATATTTGACATTAAAAAACATCAAGTTTGTTGTGGTAAAAACAAAATAAATAAAATATTTGATAAATTTAACATTTCAATTAATTTAGCATTTTTATAAAGTATTTAGTTAACAAAATAAATTAACACTTTAATTAATTTTAGAATTCAAAAATATAATAATTAAATTAAACGTAGTACTTAAATAAGAAAGAAATTAAAAATAATAAAAAAACAATTTTTATGAACTACGAACACAAAAAATTAAACAAAATGTTTTTGGAAGTAAAATAAATATATAAAAGAGTTTATTACAAAGATTGCCCCTATTATGCGTGCAAAATAACAGACTGGGTACTAAGCCAAAATAATAACAAATTTGGGTGATAAAATTTAATTTTGTATTGAGTTTGGGTGTTAACACTAGCAAACATTAAATTTTTTGTGTATAGTTAAAAACTATCATTTCATATATAAATGACTAATCATGTAATTTACTAAGATTGTTTGATATTTGATGGACTATTTATATATTTTACATAAAATATCAAATAAATAAATAAAAAATACCAACCCAACCATCTCTCCCTTATAGTTTCATAGCAAAACAACCAGCCCCTCTAAGTTGCCGACCATTTCCACCATCTGAATGTGACCACCTCCAATTTTATTTTTATAACGGATTTCAGTATTAACACCAACAGAAATTAAACGTTTTGTCTAGTTAAAGAGTATTTTTATCATTTCATGTATAATAGACTAATTACGTAACTTACTAATATTGATTGCTGGTGGTTTTCTTGACCATATTGGGATTCGTTGAATTCTTCAATTTTAGACGCCACACGTTTAGATTTATTAAAATTCACAAACATGACGGACTTTGTTCTTGCCTTTTGTTTGGTAAAAATAGAGATGAGCATTTAGCTTTCTTGCTCTTAGCATCATATTTGGATAATTTATTGTCGTGAATTTCATCAAAATCATCAAGGTGTTCAAAGTGCCAAGGCATTAAAGAATCAACATAAGGGTGAGCAAAGGCCACACGACCTGGTGGTGGCGACAAGTAGTGGCGGTAGAAGAAATCATTAAACTATTAAATATTTGACAAAATAGTCCCTCTAGTTATTAAATAACACTTATTTTTAATTTTTAATTGTTTTAGAAAAAGGCTACGTTGTTTATTTTACCATAATTTAACATCATAGTTAACGGGAGTTAGCCTTGATACCCAAATAGTTACAAAATAAAATGCATCCAAACTTGTTACTTTAAACAATTAATACTCAAGCCTTTTCTTATTGCAAACCACTTGGAGTATCTACACAATTAACTCCATGTAATATGTAAAGAGTAATTATTTTAACACATTCATCATGCCCATGTGTTTGATCCATCATATTCAAGACTTGATTCATACCAATCCTCTTGTTTATATGTGTCACCTGAAAGTATATGCACATCACATATTAGCTTTCACTAAGTGTAATTCACAATCTACACGTCACATTGGCCCATAATGATATGCCTTTGATCAACACATGTGAATTAGCATTGGGCCATAAATTTCTCATATGAGTTCAATACTTATCATGATCGTGAAACTCACATGTTGCCTAATTTGGATGAGGAAACTCTCATATGAATCTAACACCCAATTGATTGTGAATCTCACATGCGATCTTGTATTAAACCATATGTGACACTCTCACCTAGGTGCAATATTCACCACACATACAATTATTTAATTACTTGTGGCATGTTGTTACATTGATCATATGTATTCATATATTCTTATTACTTTTCATTTAATATCTCATTCACGTATTTCACATATTTTTTTTTTGAATGTATGCAACACTCACTAAACATGTTCATTTAAACTATATTGTAGTTTTCTCCCCTTCTAGGTTCATTTATCCTATTAAGATTACCATACCATTTAATAGTACCGAGTCTAAATTCCATCCCCATAAGGTTGTTACTGTGTTCTACATATAGGTGATCAATCCTTATCTCTAATGGTGTATCACTCATTTCTTGCGGGTATCTCACCAGCATATACCCTGAGTTTATCACCCGTACCTCTCGGGTAATTAACATGTATACCTTTTGGGTACTTAACCCGTACCCTTGGGTTTATTGCATTAGCCTAACTCTTTTTCTAAGAATGGACTTTCACCTGAGTGTTTCACCGGTAGGTAGACTCTTCGATAAAACAAAACTAACTTGGGTTGATTTCAACACTCAACGAACCATTTAAAACACATATTGAGTTCTCAGCAAAATTCCTGAGATGAATAAGGCCTTCTATTTACAGATCTCATGCAACATCGTTACAGTTAGTAACCCTTGTTGTCGGTTTATTCTTAACTGCCTCAATGTCATGAATAATAAGATATGAGGTTACGACCCATAACTTTTGTCTAAGTCACCCCCACGTGGCAACCATAAAATCCTCCTTACTAATTAATAGGTTACATTCCATAATGATCCTAATATTAGGGTTTGTATCCTTCAAACTTTTAAAAATATAATTTTTGAAGTGTTACACATCAAAAACCACATATAGACTCATTTATCTCCTATATCAACACCCATTTGCACCATTGTTTTCCGCTCCATCATCTTCAAACCGTATATCTAGTTTCGTAGTCCTTTGATTGCTTATTGCACCAACAAACTCTAGATCTAGAATTCACATAGTGGTGGTGATGAAGGTTATGACAAAAAAACTCTCAAGGACCTTTTTAATTTATCTAGTGTAAAATAAGAATCTTTGATGGAGATGATAGCTAAAAAAGGAGAAAAAAACTCATGGCCTGCCCACGTGGACATGTAAGATCAAATCACGTAGTATGCGATATATAAATGACTAAAAATATTTTATTATCTACTTCTAATAAACTTATTTTGTCATGCTTTTAGAAAACCTCTATGAATTATATAGATTTCAAAAGTGAGTGACTCTTTATTAAAACTACTAGACTCTGAATGCTCATGATAAGGGTGGGTCGATACCCGTCTCCCCAAATTATACATGCCTCACAAAAAGCTTTATACACCTTTTTGCAAATAGATTTTTTTTGTCTTTTGTTACGACCAAACATAAGACCTTAATCAATTTATAACCAAGACGAATTTAAATTGTCAAAAGTAGCCATTGTTATTATTGTGCTATACTTCCATCACCATGTTAGAATAACTTCACATCTATAACCATGATAAGTATAATTTTATAGTTGATGTAGATATACCCTCTTAACATGCTTAATATGGGTACGCATGTTGAGAAGCCAATTAAGGTTACATCATATGCCTTTTATAAATAGTAGGCTTCATCTTCTTCACTAGAGGGATGTTGTTACACTCTATATTTTCTACTATATCTCTATACTTATATAAAAAAACATACCTGATATAATCTCACTAGAGACTGTGAAGGGTAAGATGAGGACAAACCTAACATCTACTCTAAGGGGCAAAGATGACGCACCCAAGAAGACCTTAACTCATTATACCTCTATACCAAGGACAGAATGCTATATTTACACTTAACATAAACACTATAATACTACATATTATGGTCATGTCTTTGCAATCTAATTGACTTGAGTGTTAGATTGATCTTATAGCTAAATCCATTAGGCACTCTAACAAGTGTTTTTGGTATGGCTGCGGATCAAATATAGACATGAATAGAAGAACTCAAGAAGAATTGATCCATTGATGGTAGACATGTGATGACAACACATGGTACATAACCCATGAGTTATACAGAGTATAAAATATAAATACATGAATATGATCATTGTATTATTAAATATAATATAAATAAAAACATTCTTAAGGATATGCATATCTAATAAAACCCTCAAATTTGATACTCACATCATTTAATCTTGATTCATGCATCATGAAGTGACAACTATGCATGTTTTAAGGACACAGATTCATTTGTATATTGTTTAACATGGACAAATGAAAAAACATCATTTAGATAAACATGTATCAAAAAGAAAGTCTATTACTTGAATAGTATTCGTATATTGTTTATAATGAAATAGGTTATGAAACATTACATAAATTATTAGGACTAAAGTTCGTTTTTGTTTCATGTGGTGTGATCAAAATAATATTGTTTAAATGTTTCAATTTCAAGTTTTTTTATCCCTGTAGTTTGCAAGTTGTCTCAATTAACTCAGCTCACCAACTTCATTATTTTTTCCTGTACCCATCCGTCCCTATTTGTAGAAAATTTTAAAAATACTAAAATGACTTTTCATTTAACAAAAAAAACTAACGCTGTAAATGAGTCGGAGTTACATAGGATGGATTGCAAACCAGAGGAAAAAAACTTGAAATTAAATCATTTAAAGGAAAAACGTGATTATAATTACTAGGTTATATAATATGTTACAAGGGCTAAAATAAAAAAATATATATAATAGATTAGATATATGTATATATGTTATAGATAACATATTTAAGATAATTATAATAGATTAGATATAATATGTTATGTATATAATAGATTAGATATAATATATGTTATAGATAACATATCAATAAAATTATTATATATAACAACATATTTAAGATATAAACAATATATTTTATTATTCATAAATATACATAAACTTTTTTGTATATGTTTTTAATATATCTTAGTTTTAAAAATGATTAGCTACAAATTAAACTATATTTTAATAAAATAAGTCTTACTAAAGTATTTTTAATAAAATATTATTTATTTCTAGAAAGAAAATTATCTTGATTATAATAGTATTAAATGAGATTTATTAAGAAAATTTTTTTAAAGCCATGATTTTTACTAAAATTGTAATTTTTTGTGATGCTGACACATAAGCAATCGTAAGTGAAGCCTAGGTAAAGATAACGCGGACATATTAAAAAATAAAGGGCGTACCCGGTGCATGAAGCTCCCGCTTTGCGCAGGGTCCGGGGAGGGGCCGGATCGCTACGCAACCTTTCCTTGCACAATTTTGTGCAATAGTCTGTTTTCACGGCTAGAACTCATGACCTCAAGGTCACAAAGCAGCAATCTTACCAGTTGTTCTAAGGTCCGCCCTCGGACATATTAAAAAATAATATGTGGAAATTTTAATTTGTTAGAGTAGAAGAGTATATAAGTAACAAATAACTATTTAAGAGGACATGCTAATGATAAAATACGTCTTATTATATAAAATAACAATAATTTAAGTTTAGATAAAAGTAAATGGATTAATATAGTAAAATAAAAGTACCCGTGTGATTAATAGAGTAAATTAGTAGCTGATGTAAAAAGATCTATCTATACTACCTTAATATACATATGAGAGGGGCACCAAAGTAATTTCACACAATCTCTTAATTTTAAGAAATGTACATCTCTTAATGCATATCTTACAACTCATCAAACCGTCGGAGCTTACAACTCATCAAACCAGCGGAAGGTACCTATTGGTAAAGAGGAGAGATCAGAGATCAGAAGGTACCTAGCCGTCGTTACCCACGCTTTTGGCAACAACTCAGTGTTGCTTTCGGAGACTCAGACTCAGACTTCCTTTCTTTCGGCATAGTTGCTTTCGGAAGGTACCATCAGAAACTCAGACCTGCGCTCTTTCGGCATAGTTGCTTTCGGCTCAACAAGGCACCATCACCATCAGAGTTGCTTTCGGAGAGTTGATTTCGTCTCAAAGGTAACATCACCATCACCGATTCAAATTCAAATTCCTCAAAACCCTACATAAAGTCACAACATCTGAAGGTTGAGGATTTCAAATTGGGTGAGTTGCTTTCTTCCTATTTCATTTCTCTTCCTTTTTCCTATTTCAAATTTGTTGCCTACGAAACGGGGTAAAGTTGAAATCTTAATCTTTTGTCCTTCATGATTTTGATTATTTGAAAAACCATGAAATTCGGGGGTGTTATTTGTTCTGATTCTGCTAATTAGATGAGTTTTGAGCTTGATTCTGCTAATTTAGGGGTGTTATTTGATTTAGTTTGGGAAGCTTGATTCTGCTAATTTTGATTGAGTTTTGAGTTTTGTTCTGATTCTGCTAATTAGATGGTGTTTGTATTTAGGGTGTATATTTAGGACATTTCTTGATAAGAAGGTAGAATGTTCATTAGGAACTTCATGTATCTGTTTTTGATTTCTTGATTCTCTGAAGAAATTTGCACGATTAGGTCTTCCAAAACCAACACTGAACCTGATTTTTTAAGCTTTGAGTTGACCCAAATAATGTTGACCCAAATAATTGTTTTCCATTGCAGATACTCAGCATTGTTTCATCAGGCCTTTGCAAGGAAGGAAGACTCAAGGTACACATGTTTCATCATTTTGACTATAGTTGGAAATTTTGACCTGTTGGGTTGAGAGGAACATGAACTACCCCACCCTTTTAGGGTTTAAAAGTTGATTTTTGGAAAAAGAATTATACTAATGGTCTCTGGAAAATTTTTTGCTTTTTTAAAGAATTTTGTATTGGATAGGTTAGTTGACTTCATTTTGGTTTGTTGTTATAGAAAAGAAAAAGAAAAAACATTTGTTAACCAAGTTTCTGCACTTAGGGGTAACTGATTAATGACTTTATATGATCTTTTAACTATTTTGTCCCATTTAAAATAACGTTGCCTTTATCACAATTGATGTTCACTTTTTTTGTTAAGTAGAATGGCAGTTGTATAATCATCATATATTTGGAACTTAAATTTTATGTTTATGATCCGGGGGGGTGTTACAATTATTCTTCATCTTTTAAGGTTGCACGTGTATCGGTTGATTGGAACCAGGACACTTAGTTTGAGTGACAACAAAAGTGAGTAGGAGTACCACCGATCTATCTCCCTGTTTGGATTATTATAAGCTAACAATTCATAGTTTTGAATCATTAAAATGCAAATTAACTAATTTATTTGAAGTAATTAAAAAAGTAAACTATTAATAAGTACTATTTCATCAATTGTGAGCCTTATAGACTGTCAACTGTTATATATTACATATACTTTTACATAAACATCAGGCTGCTGGAGCTACACCTAATAGTTAACAAAGATCCAAAGTAAGCGAAAACTAAACATCTTTAACTTCATCAATAAGGTTATGTAACAGGTAACAGACTTAAATTTGCTACCCAAGAAAATGACCATACTGCGGTTTATTAACAAGTGTGCTTACGATTTACAATGTGCTGATTGTTGGCTCATGTACGGGTGTTGTAGTTTGATAAACTCAGTTTTGCAGTTTAATTAATTACAAGTGATTATTTTTGTCTTAAGTTTATTTTTGTTTGTTGATGTGGCTATTTTACAGGTTCTTTGTAATTGGTAGCTGCTTCATCAGATTAATTAGATCTCATTTTAGAAAGGTTAGTCTTTTTTATTGGTTAGTTGTGTTCCATATAAGACAACTGGTATTGGTATGGAGTATGGGTATTGTTTGTGTATGGAGTATGGGTATTGTTTTTGATTTGGTAACTTGCAGAATTAGAAGTGTGAATTACTGAATAATAATTGTTAACTGGAAAACTTATAAAAGTAAAAAACGGGACAGAGATTACATGGTGCAAATCTTATGGCAGGTGAAGTTGCAGAGAGGATTTGGTGTCTCTACATGTTTCATGAATCAAAAAATCAGTCTTGTTATAATGTCACTTGAAAATCTGGCTGGAAGCTTTTTGTTGTGTATATGCATTTTAAGAAACGTATGTAATTTTTTTTATTGGTTTCAATTTAATGATATAAAAAGTGATGTTGGGAGTACATGGCGATACACGTAACACGTTGGTTTATTAGGTAGGATTGAATAGGTGTTCGGGTCATTCGAGCGAAATTGTTGGAAAAACAATTTGTTTGGGAAAATTGATCGAAAAACTGATCGTTAGGATCCCATGGATTCATGTTTAAAGAGTTGGATGGAATTTCAAGATTGAGAACTTTTATTTTAAAGTAATACATTATTGAAATACATTATTGAAACATTGCAGAATTAGAAATGATAGTAATGCTTTTGTACATTATTGAAATATTGAAATATGTAGTGTACGGTAGAGGATTGAGCATGAGTAAGTAAATCAATAAGTTAACGATTTTATCAATTGTTTCTTAGATTTCAGGTGTACTTGTTTGCTACCGCCGTTGCTACGCCGTCATTCACATATTGTTTCCCATTTGTTGCGTACGAAACGGGGTAAAGTTGAAATCTTAATCTTTTGTCCTTCAAGATTTTGATTATTTGAAAAACCATGAAATTCGGGGGTGTTATTTGTTCTAATTCTGCTAATTAGATGAGTTTTGAGCTTGATTCTGCTAATTTAGGGGTGTTATTTGATTTATATGTTCTTTGATTATAATTGAATGCAATTGGTGAATGAAAATGTTGTTTGTGGGTTTCTTGATTTAGTTTGGGAAGCAAGAAGATGGTGTTTGTATTTAGGGTGTATATTTGGTTGACTGCATTTTATTGAGCTTTATTGTTCTCTGATGATATGTTAATGAAAGATTTTGTTATGAATCTTATGTTTTGTTGCTGGATTCTTGAATTATTTGCGACTTTTGGGTGGAGCCATGAGAAGAATCAGTGGTTGAAATATGAGAGTTGAATGCTTAGTTGTATGATGAGTTACTCACATTTTGAACCATTGTTAGCATTTCTGACTAATGAGTAACGATCTTGCAAAAAAGTATGAAAAATGCATTGTTTTTTGTAAAGAGGAAACAATAATATTACATATAATATTACACCTTTACATTTTTGTAAAGAGGAAACAATAATGCTTAGTTGTATAATATTACACCTTTATGAAAAATTCACATTTTGAACCATTGTTTGAGGAATTCTGTTTAGTTACTGGATCATATACTCTCCTTCTCAAGCATTTTAGAAGTGTTCTTGATGATTTAAACTACATATATTATTACACCTTTGCATCCAATTTATTGTATTTAGGGTGATATATAATGATGTATTTGTTTCCAACCCGACCCGTTTGACCCATTCAACTTTTTTAGTTTTGACATATAACCCAATCCGACCCATTTTGACCCACATGTTTAGTGGTGCATCCTTTATGATGGTTTTGTAAATCTAATTCCATTACTTTTCTGGTCTTAATAAAACACTACTAACATTGATTTTTCAGTGCCTGTTTCAGTCAAACAGGAGAAAATGCAGGAAAGTCCGCATCAAGAATTAGTTGCGGTAAAAAAGGAAGTGACACATGAAACTTCCAGTTTGGACACCGATGAAGAATGGTGGTCTAAGCATATTGATGAGGTCATTGAGATGTGTAAGGCTTATGACAAACAATGATCTCATCAAATCCAAGTAGTTGACATGCGGATATTTAATTTTAACGTACTATGTTTATGACTTGTATTCTCTTATTCGTGTGCTCGGATATTTAGTTTTAACGTACTATGTTTATGAAAAACATTTTCTTATTCGTGTGCTATTATTTAATTGAGTTTTGTGATGCTCATGACATAAATAGACTATACAA
>BJCO01465756.1:0-17104 GCA_018326465.1 Flaveria floridana
ATGAGGAATGCAAATAATGGTTTCCATTCTAACATTTATTTGAATATAAAATAAAAATGATATTAATTCAAACTTTAGAAACTTTTTATTTTAGGGAAACAAATTAAGAGAAATTTTTGGAGTTTAAATGAGTGTTTAATATGATGACAAGTGGCAATATTTGTTTAAGAATTTGACATGTGTCAAAGGGTGTTTAATATGATGACAAGTGGCAAAACCTTTTTCTTTTATTATATATAAAGATTATAATCTAAACTCTGATTTAAACCTAAGCTTGGTTCAAAGTCCATTCAGGCTCGATTTTAGTTGAGCCCAGTTTTCTTATTATTTTCTGTATTTTTAGTATTCTTAATCGTCTTACGTTTGTTAATATTTGACATCTACTTGTTAACAATACCTTTAATTTTGTAAGTTTCTTATTTTTATAATTTATCAGAATTTAAATTACTTGCTTTCATAATTCTTTTCACACAATAAAGACTTTACCATTCTAAAATATTTGTGCAAGTTGAGGGTGCTAATTTGGAAACCATCACCTTTAGTAAACAATATAAAACTCCTACAATAATTAGGTATCGATTGATATGTTTCAACCACAAATTGCACAAATTAGCAATAAGATTGTTCTAGCTATGATTGTAAATTTGTAATTACAATACAAAGAGATCGATCCTCTTATCGATTGATTAAATTAGTTTCTTTACGACTACACACTTTCGTACTCCCTACTGACAGCGCTAGCGTTTAGAAAGACGCTGCCAATGAAAAATACGGAGCACCCGTTATACTCTTCGATCTCAAGATCTTTCTCACCAATATTCTCCACTTTATATCGTCCTTCTTCTTTTGGTTCCTGGTCCTGTCCTTAAAATTCCTGTAAATACAAAAGTACCTTTAATTAGTATAGACACATTCACATGTCAATTATGATGGATAGTGTGTTTAATAGGTGTTTAATCGCATGTTAACTTGTTCCCCTCATGTGATAGTGTCACATGGGCCAGTGTGACACTTGTTAGTCTTTCAATATTCAAGTATAATGATACAATTGAAGAATAACAAGAGATACGGGTCATACTTGCATAAAGGAACCCTGCAAACATTGGGATCTATGCAGATGCGTGAGTGTAACTCCAAGAGCTGCCACATTCTTTTGCAATGAACACAACCACCGGGGACTCGTAATTTGCATCCAGCGAAATGGCGAACGAGTGACTCTAACCCTTTGCACGCCTCGTAATTGCATGGCTCTTGGTGTTTGTTGAATGCTTTGTCGTGTGGCCCGATTGTCCTACACCCGTCTCTGCATATATGAACAAGGGCCTCCATCGCCTCGTATAGTTGGAGATAATTCTTCCGTTCATTCGCCTTTTTCACCTTCCCCTTTAACCTCTGGAAAATATAAAATAAATGTCAAATTTACACTATAATTGGCTTATTATGTCATACACTACTAGAAAACTAAGGCATCGAGTATCACAAACAGATTCTTGTCTTGTCAGTGGTCTCTACTGGTCAGTTAAATGATAACTCCGGTTTTCTAGTATTGATATCAGCAAAGATGAATTTTGATGCTTACATTGGCCTCATCCGCAACGGTTTCAAGAAGTTCCTTTTCAAGAATCGGGTGACTCTCTTTCATGACCTTCCATCCTTCGGACAAAGATGCCGCTTTGAAGTTCTTCAGGATTAACCGATGACAAATGATGCTAAGTCGTGGGGCGTCACATAGCAGCGCGAGCTGAAACACATCTATGACATTGTCGATTGTCAAGTATTTATGTTCGAGCTGAACTTCACACTCGTGTTTCAACCGAGGTACCACGTAAGAATGTGAAAGAACTAACAAAGACAAAACATGTTCTTCCATTTGATCCTCCTCATAACTACATCAAAAGAAACTTGTGTTATGGTTCCAATAAAAGATACAAGATAAGAGATGAATCATATGACATGACCAAAACTTCCACAACTTCTTACTCAATGGTTCTACCAACTACAGTTAAGATGTACAAGTTATGTTTTTCTTAAAAGAAACTCAACTTTTATATATAAAAACCGACAAAGAATGAGAAAAAGAATAGTTACCAAGAAGAGTACAAGAATCTGATGAACACACGAACAGCCTCGGTCGGAACACCACGAATAGGAACGACAAACAACCGTTTGCTTCTACTCTGTCGCTTAAATATGCTTCTGAAAACAGGAGAAGCTAACCCCTTATCATAGAAAACAACAATCAACCGATCAAAAACCGCAAAAACTGAAATGAAATACGATGAAATCAAATCAGAAATACGTTTGTAAAGCTTACAAGAACACTAGAATGCGCGTAGATGATGTCGCCACTACTTGTATTAACCGAAACATCAGCCCTATAAGCATCATCAAACAACCGATCCCACGACTCCGTCGTGGCTGCAGAGACGCAACAGCTCCTCCTCCGCCGCGGAACCGCCCTGCACGTGGCGGTTCTCGTCGGCAACGGAGGAGGAGCCGGCTCGTCTCGTCTGACGATCATTGGACTCTCCTCGTGGCTGTTTGTCATGATTTGTTTCCTCTGTAAGATCAATAATGTGTTAGATTCTTTCAAGAGTTGAATCAATGATCAACATAATGCTAAATTATTAAGTACAGATGTAACAGATCATGATGACCATCGAATTTAGGGGAAATTGAAATGTGAACATGAAGGTACGTTAGTATGTTACCTTATGAAGAGATAGGAGAACAATGGCGAAATTGATCTTGAGATTTATATAGAAATCAGTTTGTAATCATTAATGTGGTTATCGGAAACCTAAATCTCGTTGTATTGGTGTGTGTAGCTGAATTGACCGATTGTTACAAGGTGTATGAGGATGAAGAGCAGCACCACGTACGGTCCGCCGTGGTCCGCCACCAACGTACCGACTTGTAACAACGGTGGATTGATCTCTGAATCGTTGATCAATGAAGGAGAGATAAATGGTGAATGATTTATAGAAGGAAAGAAATAGATGAAAAAATATGTGGAAAAATGGTTGGTGAGATGTGATTAATTGTTTCATTGTCAGCTCCGACGCATAGGCTAAAACGTGCGGTTTCTAAAAGTAAAACTGAAATAAAAAATAAAAGAATCTGACGCAGCAGCAACGGTCCACGCGTTTCCCCTCGGTTTGGTTTCTCACGAGTTTTGTTTACACCGTTGGTGGCTTTCACTTTGCAACCTTTTAACTTTTTAGAATTTTTTTAGAATTTACCTCACAACAAGAAGTCAACAATTTTCAAAGGGTTGGATGCTAAATAGAAGAAGCTAAACGTAGTCTAATTTTCAAACCGAACATTAAACGAACAGTAAAAAATACATTTTTTCATTCAAGGAATTTTGTTTGTTAAGTTAAATGAACGAACATGAACATATGTCGTGTTCGTTATTTATGTTCGTTAATGTTTGTTTGTGTTTTTTTCATTTAAATGTTTTTATTTTTTACATATTAAATTATTTATGATGATTTTGTGTAATATTTTTGTAATAAAAAATGCATCTTTTCATTCATAAACAGATATATGATCATTTGTATTCGTTTGTGTTAATAAACTTTTGTTTATGTTTATTTATGTCCATGAACATTTTGTGTCTACCTTAGTTTGTATTCGATAAGTGTTCGTGAACATGTCGTTTCCTTAATGAATGAACATGAACAAGGAAGCTCGTTTCGATCAGTGTTCATGAACAATTTATGAACTAGTTTATTTCCTTAATGAACAAACACAAACAAGACTCTGTTTATATTTGTTCGGTTCGTTTGTAACCCTTAACATATATCCTTACTACTAACAGCTGAAGGGGGAAAGCGGGTAAAGCATTAGGTTGGGTGCTAACACCACCGACACCTTTCCCCCTCAGGTAATGTGATCCGGTACTGATACGGATATTTTTTGTCAAACTACACACACTCAATTGTATCGTTGAACGTCTATTTTGGCCATTAACTTCAACTGTTGGGTTTTAAAAAAATGATTTTTAAACACCATAATGATCTTATGGATGCAGTTTTAACAAAAATATTGTTCGGTGTTGCGAGATCAAAATGCGTATTATTTGCTTCGATTGATCTTGTTGAACACATTGCAACCAACTTGAACATCTTAGATTTGAACAATGGATGTTTAGTAAAAGTTATGTTTTTTAGGATTTTTTTCTTTTATTTCTTTTCATTTATTTTATTTAGTTATTTGTAATTTTTAATTGAAATTTTTATTTCAAATAATTAAAATGTAATCATAAAATTATTAAAAAATGTTTAGGGTATTTTTGGGTGCCGGCCTTCTATCTAAGATATATTTTTTGATAGTATTAGGTAATCTTAAGGTAGTTGTGGTTAAAAAGGCTACCACCCTCTCCGCTCTAACTAGTCACTTAATCGCTCAACTTTTATTCAATAGAAGGTAAGTTTAGCATATTGGTACTGTGCGTTTAGTCTATCACACTTTTAAATTGGGTTTTCTTAGAAAATTAAGATATCATTAACCCTTTATTGTTTGAGTTCTTCTTATTGAAGTAAAAGAGTAGAAAACTTTACCAACCCAATAAATTAACATAAATGATAAATAAGTAAATAAGTAATGTGAGGGTGTTATAAAATTGATATTCAAAATAGGAAAATTTCACATAATAATAAGTAAGTTTTACGAGTGTTTTAATTAGGTCGTTTATACTTTTATTTATTTCAATCAGATCATAATTACTTATTCTAATCAAATCCCTAAAGTTTTAGAAGTGTTCCAATTAGATCACTCATATTTTTAATGAATTCGCAAATCTTTTTAATTAACTCGATTTTTTTAAATATTTTACAATTTATAAATGACATAATTAAAACAATCTTAAAATTTTAGTTACCTGATTGAGAAAATAAATTTATGAGTAACCTGATTAGGAAAAAATATAAGTGACTTGCTTGGGACAAAAAAGATTATTAAAATACTTAATTAAAACAAAAAAGAAATTATGAGTAATTTAATTAGAACAATCTTAAAACTTGATTACAATTTTATAAAATTACCCTTCAAAATATTCTACATTGCTGCCATATACTGATATACACAAGCTACGAATACATATGCACTAATTGAACATCAAAGAGAATAAAAGCTTGAAACCAATTGACATAGTCAAAACAACGCAAAAATTGTCCCGATAAGAGTCGTGAGATGAATAAAAGAGAAGTAAACCATGGTTTATACCACGGCACACAATCTAGTATGTAAAAATAATTTCATATTAAGGGGGCGGTGGGAGGCTTTGCCTCTCTCGGATGTCCAAGTTTGAAACATTGACATTAACGAATATTACGAATTAGTGATACTAACAACTAACTACTAACCTGTCGTTCAAAAAAAATAAAACTAAAAACAAACATTTCGGTTAGTGAGTTAGTGACACTAAACTAGAACCGCATATTTATCATACAATTTTGGTTACAAATCCTATCAAATCAAATTACGGTTCGGTTGAAATGTCCTAGTCCAAATGACAATTTTCTTGATTTTTTAATGTTATAAATTTATCACAATGCTTACGTGGCCATCTCTGGTCCGTTTAAGTTTTTATCACCCTGACAAAAACTCTTGCTATATGCCAGCCGTTCTTTATGCAGTTTGGTAGCTTTTAACTTTTTTTATCATGTGAAGTCTTTCATGTGATGATTAATGGTCATACAATGGACCTATGACTTGAACTACATTGATATTTAATGAAGGTGAACCTTGGGTACAAAAAAGGATCAAGCCGATACTAACTTATTTAAAAATGTTCATTACAATCTCGAATCAAACAAAATTTATACGAGTAGAAACTCAAGCTTTAGAGTTGTCATTATGGGTTAAGGCTCGGATGAAAGGAAGAGCTTTAGATTGGTCGTTATGGTTGCCTTCGACTAAGAGTTGAGTTGTACTTGGACGAGTCTTCCTTTGTTTTGGTGTTAATTGGAGTAATTTGGTTTGGTGCCCCTGTGTTTTGATCACAACCATTAATTAACGAGATTGATTGTTGAAATTACTTTTTCTATGTTTTAGTTTTTGTCTCTTAAACAGGTATACGAAATTACCTACTTAAAAAATTGTATTTATTTTGGAAAACGAAAAAGCCTAATTTATAAGCTTTTTCTAAAGTAAGTTAAACGAGTCACTAATGAAAAGTTATATATGGTCACACAGCTTATCAAAGTTTTATAATATAAAATGATAGTAATACTAGTAGAAGCGTATATTGCTAAAATTCTTTGATTTGGCTTAAAGCACCTGCTATAATTAACTTTTAAGGTGTATAAGTGTGTCAAATAATGACATAAACCTAAAATACAAACCCTCTATGATGGACAAGAAACAACACTTTTAATCTATTATAAATAAATTTTGGAACTTATATAAGGGGAATGATCTATGGTGTTATAAATACAAATAGAGAACATCATTAAATTGAATATTATTTGTTATGCTATGAGTTTATAATTACGTCGGAAGAAATGATCGTATATAGTAATGAGATACATGATATCTGTTTGTATTTGTTTCTAGTTGCCTATCAAAATAACTTTAAATTACTAATAACATAAAGTTAGGTGTTCTGGTGCGTATTCAGGGTAACAAAGTTAAACAAAGTTACCTTCTGACATATAAACATGTAGAGGATACTCGGAAAACAAAATCAGCACACTAAGTAGTCGTCGACTATTATATTTTTTTTGTCACATAAATGGACGTTTAATGTTAACGCATGAATTAAAAGACTGATACGAGATTATGAGATAAGTATAACACAACTTCATATTAGCATTAATGAAAGTGGTTTATATTTATTGGCAAGCGCAAAATATCTACTCTACTTCTGGCCTACTTTTAAAACCATCAATTTCGCACTCTTTATGATCTGAACACGTTATGTGTACTGGAGCTCATACTACGTACAAAGAGATTATAGATAAATTAGAGATGTTTTAGTGATTATAGAAAGTTAGAAACATACCCTATCAAAAAGCATAGCTTCCAACATTCTATCTAATAATTAACCAGTTTATTGTACTCATTTTCTCTTGACATTAAGTTGACGTATTCGTTGAACCGGTACTTACAAATACAATGTAAAAAATCAGCAGAGGATGAATCAAGTTTGATTTGATCGAAACCGATTGATTTCGAAATAATATCTTGACATTGACAATATTGATGTCTACATCCACTTGTATGCTACTTTTAGATATTGTTCATTAGTGGGTGTTCATAGGACTATTTTGTTTTATTATATTCACAATATTTGTCTTATTAGTTATATTATATTGTGGACGGTCAGTGGGTAAAATATTTTGTGGCTCCACTTAATTGTAAGTTTTGTTTTAAAATGATAAGAAAAATAGAAAGCGTCACGGGTAGGTTGTTAGTTTTACGGTGATTAGTATTTGCATCCATCTACGAGTGAAATTTTTAACACAATTATAGTGAAAAAATCGTGTTGATCTAGCAATTACAAATGTCTGCCGTTTAGAAAACCCAATTATAAATGTTGTTTTTTATATATAATTGTATTATTTTAACGTTGTGACAAAAATTATGTTTGTTTGTCATTTGTAGTTGTTTTGTTTTGCCATTATAATTGTGTTCTTGTGATTATAGTGGTAAATGAGCACAATTTTCGAGATAACAGTAATATATCTCGTTTTATATGATAAAACAATACAATATTGCACATTGTATCGTCTTTTTCTAAGAAAATGTCTTTTTTTTAGCTATAACAATACTATAGTCAGATTAAAAGGAAAAATATAGTATATTTTATTGTGTAACTTTAAAAAATAATGATATCATATTAAAAGGTATTTACGTTTACAAAAATGATAGAACTTCAAAAACTAGTAATTATGCGTTTTTCCTAAATTGATATTTCATCCTTTTTTATTTTTATTTTTTCAGTTGGTTCTCAATCATTAATATACACAAGTATTTAAGTATATTTTTAAAGGTAAAGATTAAACAAATTATGACTATAATGTTATCAAAATTTTAGTCCAACAAGTAATATTATTCTATTTTATTCGTTTTAATATTTTATAATTTAGTTTTACTAATAATGACTTGTTCGTCTAGTTCTGTTTAATTAAAGAAATCTCTTTAATATATAAAATATTATGGTTTTATTAATTAAAATATTTCCTAACATATAATTTAAATCATATATTATTTTAAAATATCATTTTATAATCATAATTCTTACTTATTAACTATTTAATTTAATATTTTTATTTATTAAATTCGGGTGATACACGTGTTTCTAACTGGTATTTAATTAATCAAATATAACTTGTAGGGATTTTATGATTGTTTTACTCGTCCTTCTGTACTAGTTTCTTGACCATATGATTATACCCAACCTTGAATTGGCTTTCGAAGGGACGCAGTGGATGCTAGGAGCTAGGAACGAAGATGGGATTGGCCAGTACCAACATGAACACCACCGCATGGCATCAGTGCCGCAAAACACGGGATGAATCTCTCATGGCCAATCAATTTATCAATGTTAACGACTAGTTGTTATTTTTTAGTAAGTGAAAAACAAGCCTTGTATATACGACTTAACATTATCGACTCTGAAAACTTTAGAGAATAGGGTTATCATTTAGTTGAGATTGCTTGAATGGTTCAGAAATAACTTAATGCAAAACTTGTTATATTTTTGTGACGTTAACTATTAGATGCATGGAAAGGAATATTTGTGTTAATCGACTCATAGACTACTAGTTAGTGAGTAACGACAAGCAACTTTTAAGTGTTCTTTTAGTTATTTTCTTCAATTGTTTTACTTTTAATTTTTTAACGTGATTAGGTACATAAAATAAAATATATGTACTTGGAGAAGGAAACACATAGATATTGCAACTATATAATTATACCGATGTTTTTGGTATATATCGGTCTCATTCTTCAAGGTTAATCACATTACATTCGGTCAATCTAATCTATGATACAAAATAATACTCTATTTTAAATACAACTCCATTTTTAACAAAGTTTATATCGATAGGCCAATAAAAAATAAACACAACCATAAATTATCTTATTTATAAAATTAACGAACAAAAGTTATTAATAAAAATTAATCAGTCAAAATATAATAGGTTGAAAATGTATATTGTATACAATCCATGAGGTGAAGTTGAAACATTTGAAACTCCAGGTTAAGATTGAATATTAGAGGGGTGGTCGGTGAGTTTAAAGTAATGTTTGTTACATTCTTATTGTTAAAACCTACTTGTTACATGTTGGTTGATTAGAGATTAATAAGCATTGGCGGACTTATCATAAGTGGGGAGGGGTCAACTGACCCCGCATAATTTTTTTTATATGTAACGTGTATTGACGTTTTTTAATTGACCACGTGTATTTTTCAACTTCGACCCCGGAGAAAAAAATTTCTGGATCCGCCACTGTTAATAAGAATATAGTTTGAAGTAAAATAGAGCTTTGAGTACACGAGACATAATAATTTATTGTGATTATGGTGGATGTTAACGGACACACCTTAATTACCTTCACTAATATAGTCTCGTTAAAGAATGTGGTGGTTACCTTTACAACCATCTCACTTGTAGGAAGCGATCACTCATTAAACGTCGAAATTCGATAAGATGGTAATCACCAATATAATTATCTGAATAAACAATTTAGTGACCAGCTCTTAACATCTCACCAGGTACATATGATTACATCTCAAAAGGTTAACTGAGAGAGTAGCCTGTGATTACACTTGCAAGTTGTCTTGTAAGGTAATTTATTTACGAGGTTGACAAATTTTAGTGTAGAATAAAGTTTAACATTTGATTCAGCACTATAGAAATTGATAAAAAAATATTTTTTAAGTGTATATATTTTCATGGGGTCTAGAAAATATTCACGAAAGGTCGTGAGGAGATTAACGCATATATGTTTGATTTGACTGAACTATCAAAAGCCTACTGAGTTTAGATTGGTCTTGTTCGTGTTAGAATGTTTTATATTTCAACTCCATCAACTTAGGTGGGCGGGGTACACCCATAGTGAGGACTCGGCGTGCCACTATGCTACGTGGTAGCCCCACCACCACCCCCTTCCAAGCCGCGTATTGGGTGTTTCACGGCATCCTCGAGCCGTGACACTCGCTTTTGTGATCGTGTTGAACTATAGCCCCCCCCCCCAACAAATACCTTTGAAAAAAAATTCTAAAACACTACAAATACCAAACAATTATAATAAATTTTATTCAACAACTTCAAACATCTCTTCTACTCGTTTATAATAATAAACACTATAAAATCCAATAAATAATTCACAAAATCCCAAGCCTAAACCACCAAAAACATGGATCGAAGGTGTGTGTGGGTTCAAGTGAAACGACTATTTCTACTCAACCATTTAACCCACTACCACCATACATAACTGATTGGTTTCATAACTGCACCAATGTTGAAAAACACTAGAACAGGACATAGAAATTTTTGTTAAACCGCATGACGAAGTTCCCGAGCCAATGTTGAAAAATGTCCCAATACGCAAATAATAAAATTGACCGGCTACGTGCTTGGGAGTTTGATTTAGAGATTTTTAGTTTTAGCTTTTCAATATTTTTTAATTTTCTATTTTTATGTAAATTTAATTTTAGTTTGTAAATTTTAAACATTATGAATTTATTTAAAGATATTATTGTGATATGTCATAGCATGAGTGTCCCTCAACATTTAAGGTTGTAATGTGATATGCTATGATCTGATAAAATATGATCGATGAGTATAAAGTGTGATATGATGTGTGATGAGAGCATAACCTCTAACCTTAAACCATCTCCAATAAAGATGTTTTTTGATGTTTTGGATGAGAGAGAATGTGAGATGAAGAAGAGAATGGGTGATGTGAAAAAGAGAGAAGATGGCAAAGTTCTTATGCAATAAACATTTACTTTTGAGTATGTGAGTCGAAGGAAAGAAAGAGTAGAAAGAGAGTGATTTTTATGAATTTTAAAGGGACATGAGAGACAAGTAGTGGAGCAGGTGCCGCATAAACTTGTTTTTCACATCTCCATTGGTGATGCTCTTAGAGCTCGGTTTATTTGTTCCAATGGTTTTTCTGCTAACCATTTTGCTATTCTTATGATAATAAAACTTTATGATGATGTTCATAGAAATTATATATTTTTAATATTATATCGGTACCTTTTGACATGAAGATAAGCGCCATCGCAAGCATTTCAAAATTTCCAACTATAAAGATGACTCAAGGTAGCACGGACAAGTCATCACCAAAGCCACGTGTCCTCTTATCATTAGACCTTCATCAAAATTTACGTAAACTTCGTGCACCCGTAACACTTCATTCCCAAATTTACAAATTCGATTTGAAGCAAATCTCAGAATTGGTTTTCAGAATTGGTTTTCAGAAACCAACGATGGAGAAGAGACTTCGATCATCACTCAAGTCATCGGCCGACGAATTCCTCTCGTCGGCAGCCAAATTAGGGTTCCGTTCAGTAAAACCATCTCTCAAAACCCTAATTTACTCCCTTAAGCCCTCATCTGATGTTGTTTCTACACTTCCCCTTCCAATCCAACACTCAATTTCAGAATCCATCACTATGTACAAAGATCTATCGCAATCCACCACCACCACCGCCACCAATGGTCCACATTCCCCTGATGCTAAATCACAGTTGACGCCGCCAACAAAGCGTGTTCGTAGATCCTCACGGCGGTCGGAAAGCAGAAAAAACGAGGATGACGACGACGTCGTTTCAGGTACAGTAGATCAACAAACAAAACTTGAGAAAGCGAAGAGCGACGTGATTGAAAAGCTTCAGATTTATGCTTATGTGATTCACATGTGTGTTACGCATCCGGAAAATGTGTTCTCTGCGTCTGATTTGTTACCTGCGGTTCAGGATCTGCATGATAATTTAGTAGTTTTTGAGTTAGAGTCGAACTTACTGTCGGATATCGCGTGTTTATGTGAGGAATGGTGGAAGAGAGAGCTTCCAGGTAGGGATACTTTGATTTCGCAGTCGATACCGTTCTTACTATCGAAATCGTTGACTCTGAAGAAGAAAGTAGATGTTCATAGGGTGTATGCTTTTCGTGAAGCGTTTGCTTTGTTTGATTTTGAAGATGAGAGCATAGAAGACTTGAAACTATTGCTCATTAGGTGCTTAATTTCTCCATTGTATCTGAAAATGGACGAGGGGCGTAGGTTTTTAGCTTTCTTGTTTGGGTTGTCAAGACAGCTAGTGAAAGAATCGTTGGCAATGATTAGGTCTCAAATTCCGTTTGGGCGGAAGTCGATGTTGGAGGCTTATGCTGACATTGTTTTTCGGGCTTGGAAGGCTGCAGAAGGGGAATCAAGAGATGAGATTGAAAAAGAGTTTTTGCAACAGTTGGTTGATGCTTCGATTCATGCTAGTAGTGGCTCTTTTGCTGCTTCAATCAGGAGAATTCTAGGAGGTTTTATCAGCCAGCGAACTACTGATGGTGTGGAGAAGCTCATTTTCAATCTTGCAGAACCTGTTATATTCCGTTCATTGCAGGTGCTTTTCTTTATTCTCCATATTGCAAATGGCTTAAAGTTTTCTTTCCTTGCATATATGTAATTTTGTATCATAATTCGATGTTGAGAATTATACATTAGAATCAATCTGATAAACTTATGATGTTTGCTAATGTCTCTGTGAAGGTTGCAAACTCAGATGTTCGTCAAAATGCACTGCACTTATTGATAGATGTGTTCCCTCTTGAAGATCCTGATGCAACAAGGGAAGCTAAAGATACACTGCTTCACAGACAGTTCTTCTTGATAGAAAAATTACTCATGGATGATTGTCCTGATATAAGAGTTGTTGCTGTCGAAGGTTCTTGTCGCATTCTTCATATGTTTTGGGAAATAATTCCATCTTCCATTATCACCAAATTAATCACCAAGATATTAGATGATATGGCCCATGATATCTGCAACATGGTCAGGCTTTCAACAGTAAATGGTATCATCTACTTGCTTGGTAATCCTCAATCCCATGAGATTCTCAAAGTGATTCTACCAAGGTTAAGTCATTTAATTCTGGATCCAGCCCTTTCAATACGTAGTGCTATGGTAGATCTCCTCCTTCTTATTAAGGGTATTCCAAATTTTCAGTTCCACAAGGTACAAATTCTTGTTTAAATTTGTAACTATAAACTGATTGAGTGATTGTCTTAACTCGAGCACCTGTTGATTGTTTTTTTATTTATCCTTTACAGGTGGTGCATCTGGATGTTTTGTTATCAACACTTGCAAATGATCAACCACTTGTTGGCCAAAAAATCACTAAACTTCTTTTACCTTCGTACTTCCCCACAACTGTATCCCCAGAAGAAGCATGTAATCGATGTGTGACACTGATTAAAAGATCACCACTTGCTGGTGCCAGATTTTGTGAATTTTGTTCTTCTGAAGGGGCATCTCCACAGTCTCTCAATTTACTTTTCAAAATTCTCATCAATTTGGTTCTATCACCTGCTAATATAAGTTCAGATCAGATTGATGGAATACTTATGGCTGCTGCTAACATTTGCCGCAATTTAGCTACTGAAACCAAATATAAAGCCGCTCTTAAGGACGAGTTAACTAGTAAAAAGCTCATGTCCTTGTTTTCTGCTGCAAATTCAGGTCAAGCTCAAGCATCTGTGTGCAACATTGTTTCCAATGTTCTTCCTGATGCTGCTGGTGTTCTTCGCCAAGCATGCATGAAACTGGTCAGTAAATGTGTTGGGTTATCTGATAACAAGGAAAAACAAGCACAGGTGAGGTTGGTACATAAAATGATAATGTCATGTGGTTGGATTGATTATATGCTTGAAGAATTTACAAAACTTTTGCAAACGACTGCCAACGGATGTGATGAAAAATATGATACAGAAAGAAGTAGACATAATATTTCATCAGGAAAAAAGAGAAAAGTCAAACATGGTATCAAAGTTTCACTCAAATCTAACCGTATGAGTGGGAAGAAAACTAGTTTCAATGATGATTATACAGTTTCTGTAGGTGTAGCTTGGCAGTTAAAGGATTTGCTCAAATATAGCGACACCTGTAAAGCTGTATTAAGATCAAAAAGTCTTGAATCTGCATTTAATGCTTTAAAGGTCATATCTGAGTTCGATATTATGCAGTGCATGCAGTGTGATTACATAAACAATTGTCATGTGGTGGCATACACATCACTCAGTCTTCATATGTCTGTTAAGAATTGGACTGTAGGTGATAAAAATAATCATGATTTGATGAACTTAGAGAAGACAATTGAGCATCTTGTTAACTGTACAGAAAGAGCATACAGAACAAGTGCATCTAGAAAGTCATGCAAGGTGACGCCATGTTCTATAACAAACATGGTGAAGCTATCAACATCGATTCTCAACTTCATTATTGATTCAAGTACCGTGGAGCGTACCCATGAATGCCAGGAAAGATGTTTAAGTTTTACAAGACAATATGTAGGATTCATAATTCTTAACCTGAGGCAGCATTCACATGGCTTGCTTGAGTTTAAGGAAGAAGATTTAAAGGAAACATTTTTATGTCTAAAAAGCTCGTTCACATATGCAGCTAAGCTACTAAACTTAGTTTTAACTAGTTCATCAGAATCTAGCCCACCTTCACGAGAGGCCCATAATCTTGCTAATGATCTGTTTGATCTCATTATTTCAGTCGAAGAACATTTGGGGTGTAGATATGGATCACTTGTTCTTTCTGCAGCAAAACAATGGTTGCCTGATTTGATCCTTGCATTGGGTTCCTTGCAAATACAGAAACCATCATCATCTTCATCAAGTGCATTTGCTGAAACTAAGTTTGGTTTTCCTTCATGGCTATTGATATTAGCAAAGATTGAGATATTTGACCAACAAGAGTCAGAGTTGGATGACAACAATGAGAAAGTTACCTTACCATCAAACTTTTCAACATTTAGAAAAGTTGTTGAAATGATGGTTGAGCTCTTGAGAGGCAACCAGAGTGTGTTAGATGCAGTTGGGGCTTTTCTATTGTCAGGTTCAATGGTGGGTTTGGATAAAAAAGACTTTGAATTGTTATACGGGGTGTTACATTTTGTGTGCATGAAGCTAGTGAAGCATGAAAACGGCGAATGGGTTGATTTGAAACTGATGTTGGAATCTCTTCAACAACTGTACTCTCAGATGGAAAGTTTGTCTCAGGAGCTTGGAACTGGGCATGAAAAGGAGCTCTTGGAAAGATCAAGATCATGGGTTGAACCTATTTGGAGATGTTACATTCATGAAGAGATGAAGGAAAAGATGGAAGCTGATTTTTGTGACACTTGATGTTTTGTAAGTTGCTTTCTATATAAAATCCTTAGTCTTCAGTGTTGTTCCATATGACAATCTTTAATGAAACGTTTCCTGATAATAATTGCTGTTAATGTACAATATAACTGGAACTTAAAAAATTAAACTTTACAAACAAAATATGTCATTCAACTGCATAATCAACACAATATTATACTTTATGTATATTTTATTTAGATATCTTCGCAAAAGTACCTAGGTACTCGATTATTATAACCTGGAAAATGACAGTCGCAACAATAACACTTGTAAAAACCTTGTTCTTTCATGTCATCTAAAACAACTTCTTTCTTCATTTCCCTTGGAGTTAATGTCGTTAAAGGGCTATCAGGGGAGGGTTCCCTGAAAAATCAATAGATTACTAAGAAAAAGATTAAGGATTAGTAACTAGTTGAAAGTAACAGTAATTGTATTGATGTACTTGTCAAACAAGTTGAAGTGAATTTGACTATTAAAGCAATGATGTTGATAGTTAGCTGAAATTGTACGAATTTTTGAATGGTTAACATATGTCCCCATTTGGCCACATTGACGATTGTGGAGAAATTGTCATCCAGAATAATAACACCTACACTATTCTTTAGCCGTTAAAAAAAAACATTTATAAATCATGTCCGTTTAAAGGTAGAATTATGATTCGTAGGACGAGTAAGTTTTTTTTTTTTTTTTTTTTTTTTTTTGTTGATCTTAGTTTCAGCAATGCCCAAGGCAAATGTTTAATATCTACTTCATAAAGTGCTGGGGCATAATTAGTTCTGTCACCAGTAACCCTCACAACCTAATCAAATGTTGTTATCAAGTGTTTCACTGGTGTGTGTTTATCTAAAGGTGAAGATCAAGCCATAATTGAGTATAAACATAAGGTGATGGTACTTATGTACACATATATAACTATAATAACTAATAAAATTCAAGTATGATTATAAATTTATAATCAATACTTAGTAGACATATAGACAATGGAAATGTTTCATTGCGAGTCCACGACATGAGTGTCAGGCCATTCTAGTATCTAATTGTGTCCTCCTTGTGCTAGATCTTTGCAACTTGCAACATATAAGTCTCGGTAAAGATTATTTATAACGGTATATTTGATATAATAAATAACATCATATTATATTTCATCTAGATTGGTCATGAATAAAATTAATATTAAAATGTAGAAAAAAATAAACATATCATCATGATATATTTGAAATTTTATAAAATATTATATTTTAAAAGTTATAAGAGAAAAACAAAATGAGTTAAAAAATAATCATAATATATTAACATAATAAATTGAAGTAGCTATATATAGCTGTACCTTTTGTGTTTCATGCACCTGCACATGAGTGTTAGGGGCTGTTTGATTACGCTGACTGAGTAAGATCTGACTGAGTCAGAAGCTGACCCAGTAAGAAGTTCTGACTGAGTCTGTATCTGACTGAAATTTGACTGTTTGATTTAGTATCTGTCTGACTCTGCTGAATGATAAAAATAACTTTATTGCCCCATTATTCTAACGAGTTTGAATTTAACTGGTGTTGTGTAATTAATAAAAATAGCCAAATTGAATGCAAGTAATATCATGTTAACAAGACACATTCATTTTTCAAAAACCATACAAAAACACACACACTTGAGTCACCACACACACCCAAACATATACACATATATATGTCTATATAATAATTGTCTTTGCTTCTTCTCCACAGCAACTCACACCATCC
>BJCO01465757.1:0-12499 GCA_018326465.1 Flaveria floridana
TAATTACTAGACTAGTATATATATTAACCTATGTCATCTTTGTAATGTGTGACTAATTCACCACATGTTAGGGTGAATTAGGGTTTCTCACCAACAACAATAAATCATCATCCATCATGGATGATCAATTCAACATCATATCATCATTATTTTGAATGATGATTTCAACAATATATCAATAACATCAAGCATTCATCATCATTGTATGTGTTCTTCACGTTCATCATCATCATGATTTATATATTTTAGCATCTAATCATTCGATTCTTGTTATCATCAATATAAATCCTAAGATCCAAGCTCATGTTCATGTTCAAATCATGAACACACATATATATATGAGTAAATAAAACGACCAAACCAAGTGAGAGCGCATGAGTTTTTAAAAGAAAGATAACAATTTTTAAAAAAATTACAAATGACTTTAAAATCACTAGGCTTTTATGCAAATAGATTTATGACTATGACTTCAAAAACACTAGGATTTGATGCAAATAGATTTATGTTACTAAAACCTAATCATCCAAGGTAGCTCTATGAAAAGAGGAGAAGTATTACTGCAACACACAAATGAGGCCTGAATCAAAGAACACCAAAACCCATAACAGAAAATAAAAATTTAAACTACTTTATATGGTTAACAAGTGCATACCATTACTAAAATTTAATTATCAAAGACAGATTACCAAAGCAAAGAGAAGCAGAAAAAACAAATGGGGCCTAAATGTGTTTTCTCTGCAAAGTAGATATAAGATTATGTTGTTACAGACTTATACCTGCGTGCATTGGAATAACATGGACCCGATTCGACCCGGATCTCTTGATAACACCACGGCCCTCTACTTAAAACCATAAATTACAACACATCCACAATCAACCACAATTTAGCAATCAAACAACAATGTAGCACCTACGATGGGCGAAGGGAGTGACTGGGGCAGAAGGAGGTGAAGGGAGTGACTACGGCGGCTACAGGCCTGCACGAAGGGTCTACGCGAAGGGCTGCAGGCGGTGTTTGGCTGGCGGTGGTGGTAGCAGGCGGTGGTTGGCTGGCGGTGGTGGCACCAGGCGGTGCCCGACTTGCGGTGGTCGGCTGTAGGCCACGGCTGCAGGCGATGGTCGCTTGCAGTGGGGGCGATTGGGGGGAGGGGTCACGATTTGGGCGGGAGATTATAAGAGAAAAGGGGGAGCCAATTAATATTATAAGTCTTAAAATTTTAAAAGATGACGAACCAAGATGACACGCAAAAATACGTGTCCTCTTTTCTAAAAATATTTTGACATATGACATATATTTTATGATACGCATAAATGTGCGTCATCTTTTGTCACACGCCATCTTTTGTGCGTCATCTATTAACAGTTTTCTAGTAGTGGGGTATAGGTTATTTGGAAAAAAATTGTTTAAACGCTAAAGAAGACAATCTTGGCTTATTTGATTAATATAATTTAAAAGGGAAGCAATAAAAGGTTTCTTATATAATACTTCAAGCTATAAGGGTACACTAACACAAGGAGTCATTTATGGTCAAATTCAAGACTATTTGGCTCTTTAAAAACTTTAACTTCTCCTTTACCTGAAGATACATGTAACTATCCTTTCTTTAAGGTCGTTCGGCTTAAAGCCTAATATCACGCAATCGGATAAGTTCTATATAATCGTATTGGGACTTGGTTTGGTTCTTGGTACATCTACCTTCATGAGACTAATTCCCATAACTAGGCGTCTTTCATAATATTTTCTTGTCTCTTTATGGCACTTTTTGAGATTGCATAAACGGTGGATTTGTTATTTCTTTTGTCATTTCTATCTTGCATCTAAAGTGAGTGAAAAGATTCTTTCATAGATTTCCAGAGGAAGTTCGGGCTTGGCATGTGAAGACAACATAGCAAATTAAAATCAATGGGATGCATCCAGCTCGTTTGGATCTGATCAGTAAACTACCAAGTTTTTTCTTTTTTCTCTATTTTTTAATAAGCCCAAATGTGTCTTTAATGAACAATGGGGTTTTATTGAATGTTTATGGTTTAATGACTTATTAGTTCGGGTGATGAAAATGAAATAGTTAGGCTTGACGAGGCTAACTAAGGGTAATGTTCAGGTAAGGATATTTAAAAAATGATAAAGGCTATAATGTTGGGTTTTTCTAATGCCTAAATCAATTATATGCAAGAGTCTTGAAATGTATACCCAACAAGTTCGAATTCACACGTAACATAAGACATCCTCAATAATTCTTAATAGTGAAAGAAAAATGCATTTTGCAAAGCTTTTAAAGCTTAAAAATGTACTCATACAAATGGACGAATCATGTATAATTGTTTTATTTTACATATTTGAATATTTAACCAACTTGATTTTCTTTCATGATATCACAAAGAATATTTTAAAGTTATTTGGGCTTTTTATTATTTGCTTATTATTTCTCAAAAAAGTGTATTTATATTTTATTATATAAAAATTTGTTCAGCTTTTTGTTGTTTTTGCCATAATAATCAAAATTAGGGTGATTTTTGCAAAAATTTATAACTTAGACAAATTATAAGCAAAGTATCAAGCACATATGCCTTCTCCCACACTTTAATTTCACATTGACCTCAATATGATTAACAATATGATTAAGTTGAGAATGATAAACAAAACTCCCATAAAAGTTGGTATGCCCCTCATATTTGATCTTTCCCACAATTACCTTGAATGCTTAACCAAATAAATTAAAACAAAGAAAACTAAAGTTCTAAACACATATAATAAAATTAAATAAAAATGAAATAAAATATAAAGATAAAATAGCACGAAGCAACTGTGCCTCAAACCCATAAATTGATTAGGTCTTTAAGGACTTTATGGCGGGATATCCCTCCACTTGTTGTACATCATGTTTCTAATGTAGGTGTGCTCTATTCATGAACTCTGTTAGACAGATTGTTAACCCGATTTACAATTTTTTTTCAGTACTTGAAAGATCTGCGGGCATAATCACTTGTGGTTTGAATTTCTTCGTAGACATCTAGCATGGATGGAAATTTATATGTGCGTGAACTTGATGCCCAGTATCTTCATGTTATGCTGGCATGTTAAGGTCCATGATAATATGTTCTAGAGCAGCCGTATCCTAAACTTTCCCTTTCAAATCAATGAATTATGGTTGAGCATTTGACAAAAAAGTGACCATATTCATGCGGAGACAGATGCTTAAATCTGGGGCACCCGGTATAACTCCTTTGGTTCCTTTCATATTGGCGATATAGCTTTCATAAATGTTGATAATCCAGCTTCCTCCAAACAACAAGGTCGGAACACCTGCAACAATATTCTTGGTAAACATATTTCAGAATAGATAAGCAATATCACCATACAATACAAAATGAAAAGATCCATTAAGCTTACGACACCCTCGCTTTTACCTCACACGGTTATCGAGTGACTAAGGGGACGGTGAATGTAATGGTGAAGTGGGTACTTGAGCTTGATACATTTGGAACTTCTTGCATTGTAACTTCCTTTCCCACTCTGCCCCCAAAATTCCTTACGCATCTCACCCCTAATGCTATTTTGCATTCTTCATATAGGAATGTGTGATAAACTCCTATTCTCGACACTGCTTCTTCCTTAATTTTTGTTGTAGTGTAAATACCCAAATAAACTCCAAATAGAGCTATATAATTTGAATATTATTATTCGCATAACCTAAATGATTCCAGAATATAAACCTATGGATCTGTTTTGTTCATATTGAATCAGAATGTAGCTAGGAACTCGATAATGAGTTCATAAACAGACTGATGGTCTTGAGAGAACACCCTTCTCTGTTAGGTGTTTACCAAGTCATCGTATCACCCAAGTTTGACTACAAAAGTTAGCGTGTCTATCTCTACATGAAGGTGTTATTTTTCTTCTCGTTGGAGAAGAATATGTAACCATTCATGACACCATCCTTTGTGATTCATATTAAAAACTAGGTTAGCATGATCCATGTTCCTAAAATTACAATTAAACAAGTTAAAGCACAAAGCATGAAATTCTAGAAGAAATTCAGGACTGTAGTAGCTGGGAATGAGGCCATGCTTAGTGAGGCATTACCCGCGCTTGGTTGATATTCATCTGAATCAGTTGAAAAATTGATCCGGGTGAAATATTTGGTCAACATGGGAGCATGCCTCATGGGCACGACCTGTGTTTGGTTTCTGCTTGAGAGTTTTTTACTCAACCCTACGTGATTTTATTTCTAAACCTTTAATTAACCATGTTTTTTGAAATTTCTTGGTCATTTAATCAAAGATTATGCAATTTAGTTTCAAAAATTTGTTAAAGCTCATGAAAACTTGAATATAAGGTTTTAAAAATCCTATGTTTAGCAATGGAGTTCTTGAAACATGAATATGTTTAACAAGAGTTTAGACATATGTTTTTAAGGTAATTATTTTAACAACATAATACAAGCACAAACATGAAGGATTGAACTAACAATAAATCAATAATCATTATATTATCCTATAAAAAAGAATTATCAAGAATTCATAGACAAATGCTAGGGTTTTGGTTATTGAGAGACCTAATCACTTAACTAACATGAAGTTTAACAACATTATGAGGTGGGGATGATTAAAACTTTCCTTGTGTGAAGAGAATGAAGAATCTTGAAAGAAAATGAAGAAAACTGATGTGATGGACATGAATTTGAGGTTTGAATTAAAACCGAATTGGAAAAGCAATAGTTACATAGGAAGTGACCCAAGGCTGAAAAGGCTGCTTTTATGTCAGAGATGGTCGGGCACGGGGGTGTGCCCCTAGGATTGATTTGATTTTAACTTTTTTGTTTAACGATTTTATGTGTTACGCGTTACGTGTTTATCTTGATTAATTTTCATCATTCCTAAATCATTAGTAAAGGTAGAATTAAAGTCCTAAAGTTAACTAAAACAAGACAAGTTACCATTTCATTCCCTAAAGATCCACCGTTATATTATATGTTAAAGCCGAGGGTATAAAAATGCGAAACAAGACTCTTAATCGTGCGCAAGTACACTTTCAAAATTACATTGTGTTCCTAGAAGAAATCTACATAGTTTATATGGAAGGCTCATAATGGGATGGTACGATGTGTGATTTCTTATTTCCATAAGCTAGCGGTTAACGAAGTCAAGTTCCTCACTCATTTGTTGAACTTTCTTGGTAAGTTCATCTCTATTAACTCCTTGATGTGTTCTTGAAGCTGGAAAAAAAGACACTTAACAGTTTCTTAGTGGGATTGTCGGCTCTCACATTTTCGAATGCGGTTTCTTAACAGGGTTCCAGTTTGTTCTACCATTGTTGAAATCTCTCATTTTCAGAGTTGTTTGGACAGATGTTGAATGAAGAAATACTAGAACAAGCGAGCCGCTTAAATACCATTCAAAACTATTGAATATGGGGGGCGTGTCAGGATAGGCATGACTTTGTGCTTCATTAAATATGTCATAAATTCAACCCATAACATTCTAGAGTCATCAACGGAGATCACAAAACGGATTTGGTAGGGGTATGGGGGCATGCTTCATGGGGCACAACCCCATGTTGGCTTGTTAACCCTACAAAATGCTAAAATCTAAAAATATTAATGCATAGATGTCACCTTTTGGTTTCGGGTCCTTGGCAAGACCTTACCCCACACTTAGTTTTTGTTAGGATGGCAATTTAGTTCATTCGAGGAAATCTATGTCGATCCATCGGTATAGGTTTTTAACTGATGACTATTGATTTTAAAACTTTATCCCTTGTTGTTTTAAATCTCGATGGCATCATTGGATAAACGTCTCTAACCGTTCATGGTAGAGACTATCGAGACTTTAATTTTACATGAAAGAAGCATAACCGAGAGTTATATAAGATACATTCTTCCATATGGAATTGTGATTTTTATTGTCTTTTCTTTGTAAACCATTGAGCTTTCGTATGTTTGTTCTCTAAGTTCATGAGTTTATGGAGTTGCATAAACCTACTATGACCTACAATGTGTAGATCATGGTTTGCTTCCTTAAGTGCCAATAGGCTTTGTGCTAGAGCTCCACAAGTAGATGAAAAAATTTCCTATATACTAATTTGAATAGCGTAGTGCCTATGGGAGTTTTATATGCTGTTTAAAAGGCCTATAATGCATCATATAACTTGATAGACTAACCTTATGGTTATGACCTATGGTTTCTCAATTATTCGTTTGAATCCTCAGTTAGGGACCTCAATTTACCCATTTGATCGTAGATGATATGCTGTTGTAAAATTATTGTGAATGCCATAACAAGCCATTGCCCTTTTGTGCTGGACTTTATATAATTGCGTTCTACGTTCTCTAATAAGAGCTTTTGGAGTACTAACAAGAGAATATTTTCTTCAGAAATTGGATAATGTTTCTTGCATTGTTGGTAAGCAAGGATTGAGATTCAACCTAATCTTGAGATATTATCAACTGTTACCATGATATGACAATTGCCAAAAGATTCCAGGAATAGCCCCTATGAAATCAATTCCTTATATGTCAAGTACCTCACATACTTGAATGGGTTCTTGAGGCATTTCATCTTGTTTTGAGATATTTGTTGCTCTTCGACAAACATCACAGGTGTGTACCATGTTGTGAGCGCCTTTGAAGTTTGTAGGTCAATAGAATTCTGAGTCAAAGACCTTTTTGGTTGTCAGACTTGCTCCATGGTGTCCTCCTGTGGGTCCTTCATGACAGCACCTTAGAATTTATTATGCTTTATTTCTATACACATATCTCTAAATGAGTTAGCATGCTCCGAATCGGAACAAGTACGAATCTTCCCAATAGTAATGTTTGAAATCATTGAATAATTTCTTCTTTTGCTAATATGTTATACACTTTTGGAGAATTCTGCTTGGTAAGTAGTTTTCAAAATCATCAAACCAGCAATGTTATTCGATTAAGGATAAGATGTGCATAATGAATGCATAAGTAAAGTTGTCTTTTAATCTAACTTCCTCAAATTACAAAGTATTTGAACATTCAAGACACAAGAGATGATCCGGTGCTAGATTCTTTGCTCCTTTCTTATCATGGATTTTGAAGTCGAATTCTTGGAGTAGAAGTATCTAGCGTACCAATCTTGGCTTTGCATCTTGCTTGTTGAATATGTATTGAAGGGCTACATGATCGGTGAACATAATTTTTTCAATAAGGATGATACGAATGAAACTTGTCAAACAAGAAAACTACTGCAATAAATTCTTTTAAAGTTTTTGTGTAGTTTTCTTGTATGTCATTTAGGGTTTTTCTTACATAGTAAGTTAGATTAAATACTTGTCTTTGTGTTGGCCTAACACAACTCCTACTATGAAGTCGCTTGCATCACACATTAACTCAAACAGTAATGTCCAAGAGGGGGCTACCACAAGTAGAGCAATTACTAGTTTCTCGTTCAACAAATTGAATTCATTAATACATTCCTTAGAAAATATTAATTGAGTGTCTTTCTCAAGCAGTTGAGTCATTAGTCATGTGGTTTTAGAGAAATTTTTGATAAATAGCTGTTAGAATCCTTCATGACCATGGAAGCTTCTAATTGCTTTCATGGATGTGGGAGGCAGAAGTTTGGAGATTGTAAGGTTATATAAGAAGGTTGATGCAACTAAGACAACCAAAGGCTTCCTCCATGCATGCACTACGTACAAGGTAGAAGTTGCTTTGAAAGTTTTACACTGCACAGAAAATATTTCAAGTGTAAAATCTTCCAAAGCCAGAGACCAAATCTTCCGAAGCCAAAAGATGAAGTCTTCCGAAGCTTCAAGGACAAAGTCTTCCGAAGCCAAATGAAGAGAAGACTAATTTCTTTTGAAGACCGGGGAGAATATACTTTCCTAGGATGTACTTTTGTATAATGCTGACCCACTTTTCGTTGCAACTATGTAATCTCACTAACTTGCATGAGATGATGAAAAGGTCCATGCTTTTGCAACTGCACATCGAGGTCTAGAGTTTGTAATTTTCTACTTTATGTACTTTTATCCTTATTGTAATATATTAGGATGTGAGCTATGACATATCATAGTAACTAGTTAAAATGCAATCTGCCTTTTGACTCTACATTGATTTTGTCGTCTATCAATGTTTCCAACTGGCTTTCTAAGTACAGTCGGTTGTAAGATGTAGTATAAAGTATATTAGGGTCTTGTATCTTATTTTATGCATTGTAACACTTGTAAAAGAAATTGAGATTAATATACATCATTCTTGAAAACCATATATATATTATTCTTGAGTTCTGTCTCCTTGTTTGCTTGTATCCTTTGCATCTCATACTCAAACCCGGTTTTCTATTCAATCTGTTAAGTGTTCTGACACTCTCCTCCTTGTGAGACTGATTGTATTGACCTCCCTTAACCGTCATGCAATTGGTATCAGAGCATTCCAGGATCTTGATTATATGATCTCACTATCTTAAATCTCCTCAGTTCTCACAAAACACTTAATATCTCAAATGGCAGCTTGTAAGTCTGATATGGAAACGGGCACCATGGTAAAGTCCCCACTGATCACTCTTGATGATTTTGATACTTGGTGCTTAAGAATAGAAGGCTTCATCAAGTCACAAGACAGCAAGATATAGGAGTCTATTACCTTAGGACCTTATATTCCTTGCACTTCTTCAGCTATTGCTGGAGGTGGTATGATACCATAAGAAGTGGTTAACTACTCTGAAGCAGATAGAAAAAGAATAGATGTAGATTAAAAGACCAAAACTGCTCTCCAAACTACTTTTCCAAATGCCATCTATAGAGGATTCAACAAGTGCAAGACTGCTAAACAACTGTGGGATGCACTAAAGCCAATGTATGAGGGGTCTAATGAAGCAAAAGAAAGCAAGAAAGACCTCCTAAAGCAGCAGTTTGAGAACTTCACCTTCAAAACAGGTGAAACCATGACTCAACAACACTTTAGGCATGTTGAGATTGTGGACACTCTAGTGGATGTTGGAATAAAGTTAGAGAACATGGATATTACGAGGAAGTTCATGTCCTCTCTCCCTAGACAATGGGCACATTACTTTGTGGTTATTAAAAAACTGAAAACCTTAAGACTCTCACTCTTACTGAGTTATATGTCATCCTTAGTGGCTACCTGATGGAGATGAACATACAAAATCCATCTGGTAACTCCAACAATCAGCAGAGTTCTGCTCTGCATGTGGTTGAAAGGGATTATAGATAACCACAACACCATCTCATCTCTTACCCTAACAACTCACCAAAGGACCCTTTTATCACCTTCCTAGAGACACCAAGGGAGAGGTACATCCAGGTAAGCCCATTCCAAGAGACAAGCTCATCGCAAGCCTTTGTGTCTCATGATGAAAACATAGGAAACTTCCCCTTCACCCTTGAAGATTTTGACTGTATCCATCTGAATGACCTGGAGTATATGGAGATAGTCCAATATATGGCTCTTCTCACTCATAACGCCAAGAAATTCTACAAGAGGATAGGGAGAAAGTTTCCCAGCAATGTGTCAAGTGGAAAGTTTGGGCTGGACAAAAGCAAAGTGAAGTGTTACAATTGTAACCAAATAGGACACTTTGCTAGGGAGTGCAAGGCACCCAGGACTAATGGTGGTCGAGCACAACCCAAGCCAAACTACACTGGGGAGTTCCACATACTGAGAAGCACAAGCAGCAAGCTGCAGTTGCTGTTAAAGAATGAGGCTTTGATTGGATCTCCTAGGTTGAAGATCATAATAAAGCCAAGGTACTGGAACATCTTTGTACTCCAGAATGCATTATTAAAGTAAATAGATATAGGTCCTATAACTTATAGATGAGATCTGATCTTGAGTCCTTGAACATCTTAAAATCTGATTTTAAAAGAGCTAAAAATGAGTATAAGTTAAAGATAGAAGACTTAAAGAAAACCATTTCAATTTTAAACATGAACATACTAACTACATGACTTAAATTAAGGATCTCATCACTAAGTTAACTGAGTGCCAAGCTGAGCTTGTGATGAGCAAAGCCAAGGCAGAGAAACATGTTTTTGAAGAAGAGACCTTCAAGAACATAATATCCTCATCCCTGCATGCCAAAGTGTGTTATCAAAACAAACAGGGACTGAGATCTAGTGAGATAACTCCTCCATACATTCTATTATCTATAAGATCTCCTAGGTGTGGAACTAGTCAAGATGAGCTTCCATCCATAGACCCCAGTAATGAAAAGGATGAAGAGGAGATAGTGAAGGATAGATCTGAGAAGAATGAAGAAGTTCATTGTAACAAGGGTCATTATTCTCTTGAGGAGAGGAAGAAAGCCATTATTATCCTGAGGAGAGGAAGAAGCCAGGAATGACAAAGTCAAAAAGGAAAAAGGAAGAACTTGATCCGAGTAGCCAAAAGGAGATCAAAGAAAGCTGAAAAGATCAATGCCACCTTCAATTCCTAGAAAGGGTTTGAAGTGGTGAAGATTATGGATTCAACCATGAAATCTAGTACCAAGAGTTCAAGTTTATATCCAACTTATTCCTGTGAAGGAATGAAGGCTAATCAGCTGTGTCCCACTGCTACACAACATGAACCATCCACCTCCAAAAGCAAGACTCACCCTAGGAAGCTTGCTACGACATCTGAAAAGATGGGGATGGAGATGGAAAGTGATCAAACTTAGTCTTTCATACACAAGAAGACTCTCAGAAGAAAGCAAATGGATTGTGTTATATTTTGCAATACTTCTCATCTTGCTAAGGATTGCATCTACAATCCTAAAAGTACTGTTAAGATAACCAAGAAGAAGAGTTCTTAGAGGATCAAGAAGAAGAAAGCTTCAGAAGAAAAATATTTTTCTTTCAGAAAGCTCCAAAATAGGAATGTAGACAAGTGAAAACTTGACTTTGGAAGATGTTTTGAACTCGGAAGAAAGGAATACTTCCGAAGCACTAAAACTTGCTGCAGTGAAAGCAAAATCTTCTGAAGCATCAGTCTCCAAAAATTCCAAAGTTGTAAAAACTTTTGAAGTGTTGAAGGTCAAATCTAATCTTCCAAAGATGGCATGGAAGATAAAGGAAGACCATATGACTGAAATTCTTCATTAACAATAGCAAATGATCCCCAAAGTCTTCGAAGTGTTGCATTGTCTTTAGTCCATTTTAAAGAGCCCAAGACCAATGAGGCTTGGGTTTCCAAATGTAACTAACTTTCTCCTTTTTGTGCAGGAATAGTTGAAGACCAAAAGGAATGTATGGATCATTGACAGTGGCTGTTCCAGGCACATGACAAGCAATAGTTCTTTGCTTCAAGATTTTGAGAAAATTGATGGAGGGCCGGTTGCTTTTAGAGGAGATGCAGGAGGTTACATTATAGGTAGGGACAAGGTCATAAATGTTAAGCTCAGGATTGAAAAGACAAACTTTGTTAAGGAGCTTAGGTATAATTTACTGAGTGTATTCCAATTTTGTGACTAGAGACATAACATGCTTTTTACTGAGAATGAGTGCATTGTTCTCAAGCCTGGGGTGGTTATTCCTCAAGAGCACATCCTGTTTAGAGCACCCCAGAAAGGACACATGTGCAAGATGGATTTGCTGGAAACATTCCCTTCAGGATAAGTTTCTTGTTTTCTATCTAAAGTAAATAGTGATGAGTCTTTCCTTTGGCATAAAGTAATATGCCATGTAAACTTTAAGAATATGAATAAGTTAATTAAGACTGATTTCGTAATTGGAATGCCAAAGAAAGAGTTTACAAGTGATGATCACTGTGTTGCATGCCTAAAAGGGAAACAACACTTGGTGTCTCACAAGCCAAAGGAAAAGAACTCTATCACTAATCCCCTACGCTTATTACACATGGATCTCTTTGTCCCCACTAGTCTAGGAAGGACCTCATACTGTTTATTGATCACAAATGATTTCACAAGATTCACCTGCGTATTCTTCCTTAGAACTAAGGATGAGACTCCTGAGATCTTTGTTGGGTCTGATGAGGCTGGTGGAAGCAAAACCCAATACTTAGCTTTATTTTGGTACATCTACAATGGGATTTCGAAGACAATACTACATTTCTGAAGCCAAGTCAAAAATCTTCTGAAGCCAAGCAAGAAGAACTTTCGAAGAGAGTTACTCTTCGGAAGTACCATGAAGACCAAGACAAGGAGCAGCTGATTCTGAAGAAGTTGTTTCTTTCGAAGCCAAAGTGACTTCGGAAGATTTCATGTATTTCAAAGTACACTTACCTTTGGAAGAACCAACTGTGACTAGTGGACAAAGTAAGTTACCTGTCAGTATAGTCAACTACTTTACGGACAGACTGCATGGAGCTTCTCCATGCGGGTATGTTTGACCTTACTTTATCCACTGTTCATCCATCTTAGATTAGTATAGTCACCATACTTAGTTGGTGACAAAAGGTAAGTCATGGACTTGTCATGACTACCTAATACTAGGATAATACTTTATCTTAGTTAACATACTTCTAACAACTGTAGTATTTTGTCTAGTTGTATTTTCCAGCTGGTTTTC
>BJCO01465758.1:0-15952 GCA_018326465.1 Flaveria floridana
GATACAAAAGACACAATGATGATACCTATGACACAATGATGATACCTATGACACAATGATGATGTCAATCAATAACAAAATTCACAGAAATCATACAGTATAGACACAACGATGATCAAAACGACAAAATTACTGTGCGAAAATTAACATACTATTTCAATTACAGTATATAATCGTCCTCATACGTACCAAACTGATCATCTCTCGTCGACATCGGTGAAGTAATTGATGTAAAGCAATCTTCAACAAATGAATTCGATTGTTTGAATCTTCAACGATTGAAATTGATGTAAGCTGAAACTTCGTACGTTTGAATCTTCAACGATAAATTGAAAATTCTGTTGAAAACCTCAATCGTACAGAAACAGTCGATATATCCCACACCTTCATCTTAATAAATTAGACTTACTAAAATACCCCTCCTTTTATTTTTAAAGATATGACACGTGTCACTCACCGATTGCTTCTCACACTTTTTACATAATGTTCCCTTTGTATTTGAACTTTTCTCTTTTTAAAAACTTATTTTGATAAGTTATAAGTTAAGTTTTTTATTTGTCAAAAGTTTTTCAACCAAAATAAGCAATCCCAACCATACCCTTAATATTCGAGTTCGGGGAAAATAACACACCACTACTGTTGAGGCCTTTAGTGACAACCGTATCACGCCAGGTGTCGGTGTGTTAGACGTGATCGGGTGTCGAGTGTCCCCTTCACGTCTAACTATGGGGGTCTTCTGTGTACCCTTTTAACTTTAAAGATTAGTTAATACGTTCATTAAATCATGTGGCCACAAGCTTTTATGAAACCACGAGACGTGGAGAATTTAAGCACCGGCAACATGAAAACAATGCTTTTGGTTCGTACAGTTATCGTGTTTTTCGTTCTCTATAATAATAATAAGAACATAAACCACTTTGTTTCGATTGATTCAGAGCAAAAATGGCGTTGCAATTCAGCAGCGCCTGCAACTTTGCTTTGACCCACAGGAAATTTGAACGAATTAGGGCCGTTGCCTCTGACGATTTCGTTAAGGTGAAAACTCAAGAAGATAATCTTGTGAAGTTGGGTGGTTCTGATTTGAAGCTCACAAAGCTTGGGATTGGAGCTTGGTCATGGGGAGACACCAGTTATTGGAATAATTTTGAGTGGGATGGTAAGTTTGTGTTGGTTCTTGAAGTCTGCCCACTAGGTGTTTGTTAAAAGTCGTCAATGATGTTAAAGTTTACATTTTTATGCTTATTTGTTCTAGATTTTGTTGTTTAGAGTGGAATTGGGATTTGGGACACTGATAGTTTGATTCTGCTTAGTTTTATAATTAGTTCTTTTTAACTTGGGTATGAAGATTGAAGATATCTGGAACCACCCTTTTGTTTGTGGATGTTGATATGCTTTTGAAAGATTGTTCATATACAAATGAAATACCCTTTTGTAACTTTATTTTCTTATGAGGATTAGTGATACACCGATTACATATTGAAAATTAATTAACTTTCAAAAGGGTTTGAGAGCAGCATCCTGGTCATTGTTGTTCTGTCTTTAAACTGAATTTAGTTTTCCTTTATCTGAATGATGACAGATAGGAAGATGAAGGCTTGTAAGAGTGCTTTTGATGCAAGTATCAATAGTGGTATAACTTGGTTTGATACTGCTGAGGTTTATGGATCGAGGGTGAGAATATTTGAATTATGCTCGTAGTTTTGGTTTAGTTCTGTGAGTAAGCTTATGCCGATAAGACCTAATTTTTCTGTGATTTTACTTTTCAGTTCTCTTTTGGTGCTATAAATTCTGAAACACTACTGGGAAGGTAGGCTACAATCAAGTTATGGTTATGACTCTTTAGCATTTATTCTTGTTGGCACGGGAGAAGTAGTGGTAGTTCTTTTAATTTTCTGAATGACCAGAATTTCTATATGTAGAAAGAAATAGAAGATGAAATCAAGTTCACTAGTGAATACTAGAGACGACTGTGCCCATGTTGTTGATCAGCAACAAAAGATGGAAAATTACACACACACGCACAGACACACATATAAGGGATATATATTACATGCTTTACCCAATTGGGAAACGTATATGGCCCATCAGCGAATGAGTTTATGCTATAGGAGAAAACAGTGTAGAAAACAGAATGTAGAACCTATTTCTATAACTATTGGAGTCCTTATAGACACCGTACATATATAACTCTACTTGTATTATGACTTCAACATACCACCCAATCGTCAAAGAGATGTAGGGCCCTAAAACTTATTGGGAAGTTTTCATTAGGTTAGGAATTATTTATAAATTTATTCACTTTAGTTCTATTTTGGGAAATTTGTGAAACATTTGTAGACGTTTTGGTCATTTGAAGTCCATTTATTTCTTTCTAGTTCAGTGTAGGTTCACCTGCACCTATTTAGTGAATTTGCGTACATTGAGATTCATTTAACTCTATTTATGTTCATTTTACATCAGTTTAGGTAAGTTTTGGTCCATTTAGGCAAAGTTGCATCCATGTATGTGAATATTGGTCTGTTCAGGCCGTCTAGGTCAATTTTAGATCATTTAGGTCTAGTTATATCAATAGCAATTTGCAATTTGGGTTCTTTTTTGTTGAATTAGGTCTGTTTAGGTCCAGTTAATTCACAATGGTTCCATTTAAAATGTTAAGTGGATTTATGTTCATTTATGTTTAGCTTTAGTTAAAGTTTACTTTCTTTTTTAAATGGCAGAAATTTTTTTTATTATAAAGGGTCGGAACTACAAAGATGGTTCTAGATGGTAGAACCGAAAGAGTACAATTACACAAACATACTAAACATAATCCATTTTTCCCAATCTACTTCGTACCATTTGGCTCTATGTTTTACCCATAAAAAAGTAGTCGCCTTGATGTCTTCAAAAGGTCTTTCTTTGCTACATGAGTTCCTTCCAAATACTCTTTCATTTCTAGTTAAAGTTTACCGTAGTCTAAAAGTTCATTTTAGTCATCTATTTAGGTCCATTTTTGTCAACTTAATGCACTAGTTTTACAGTTTCAACATCTATTTTTTGTTACATGGAACAATTTCATTATATTCGCCTGTGTTTTTATCTGCTAAAGGTTTATCAAAGAACGGAAGAAAAAGCATCCAGAAGATGAGATAGCTGTTGCAACCAAATTTGCTGCATTACCATGGAGGCTTGGGCGCCAAAGTGTCATTTCAGCCCTCAAGGACTCACTGAGTAGACTCGAGCTCGACTGCGTGGAACTTTATCAACTCCACTGGTTTGTCCTTCAGCCTCCTTGGTTGTTATCATATTGGTTTCAACCAATTTATAATAATCAACTTTTTTCTATGAATTTTCAGGCCAGGAATTTGGGGAAATGAAGGTACTTGGCTACATTAACGTATTTCTCCTTACAATTCCTCTTTTAAGTAAACTTTAACAATACATTTAAAGATGTTTGGACCTTAAAAATACGCATGGGCAATACGCGTATATAAAATTGTTCGTCTACAGACTACTTGAAGTACATTAAAGATCATGATTTAAAGATTTCTTGAAGTGCATAAAATATTGTCCTGACCCTTAATGTAGGACAGAAATAGTTGAAACATATTTACTCCATAGGTCTCATCTTTATTTCCTTTTTAGTATGATGTAAATGACTAAATGAGAGCTATAAAACTAAGTGAGACAATTGTTTTTTCAGGATACATAGATGGTCTTGGAGATGCAGTGGAGCAAGGGTTGGTGAAGGCTGTTGGAGTCTCAAACTATAGCGGTGTGTTTTCTGTTTTTTCCCTGTTACATCTGTGAAATACAAGGTTTTAAATCTTTGACTATTTTTTGCTGTCTCATTTTAGAAAAGCGCCTTCGTGAGGCTTATAAGCAGCTAAAGAAACGAGGTATTCCCTTGGCTTCAAATCAAGTCAATTATAGCCTCATATACAGGATACCGGAAGAGAACGGTGTGAAGGCCACATGTGATGAACTTGGTATCAGTTTAATCGCATATTCACCTATCGCTCAAGGTTCGGTTAGTACTTTGTTTTGCTTATATAGTAACAACAGCATCCATTAAACAGTTGGCTTGTTGTCTTAAATCCTTGAAGGCACCCACCTAGCGTAAGCTACGTTTTATCTGGTCCTTACTTCTTACTAGTTAGTAGTTAGCAAGGTATTGGTGTGGCTGTGAGTTTTTCCTAACAGGTTCTCATGGTTACTAAAAAAACAAAAATAGCTGGCTTGAATACTAACTCTACCAAAATTTGCCATTTTAATGAACAACACATTTTGCAACCCGAGCAGGTGTCCTAACTGGAAAGTATACACCGCAGAACATCCCTACAGGTCCTCGAGGAAATATTTATACTGCCGAGTTCTTAACTGAGGTAAGACTGATGCAATTGTAAGCAAAAGTTTATAATTTTCAAATTTAATATGTTAAAACATCAACTTGTTTTGCTGCAGCTGCAACCTCTTTTAAACAGGATCAAGGAGATTGGCCAAAACTACAATAAAACTCCAACACAGGTATACTTCACACATTATAGATGTTGAAGTGAAATGAATTTCAACCAAGAACCTTAGAAACATAAATTTACTAAGAAGTTATATATGTTTAATATGGTTCAGGTGGCTCTCAACTGGCTTATAGCTCAAGATAATGTGATCCCTATTCCAGGAGCCAAAAATGCAGAACAAGCAAAAGATTTTGGCGGGGCGTTGGGCTGGAGTCTAACTACCGATGAGGTTAATGAGCTTCGTGATTTGGCTTCAAAATCAAAACCCGTAATAGGTTTTCCTGTTGAGAAGTTGTAAACGAGAAAATATCCATTTTCATTTCATATTGATCATACATTACATATATGTATATGCTATAGGTTCCACAATATGTGAAAGGTATTTCATGTTCATTTATATCATTTCTGACTACTTTAAAGGTGAAACAAAAGATATAACAAGAATAGTCACTCACTCACTATAAATATATGATACATAAATATGGAAAAGGTCTCAAAGGTTTACACAATATTTCTATCTTGATCAACAAAAAGATCATGAAAAGAGAACAATAAAAAATATATGAAAATTTGACATGATACCAAGCAGACCAAAGAATTTGAATGTACTCCCAAAATATTATTTCCAAATCCAAATAATGAACAATGCTGACTCCCTACACCTACTTATCTTGTACATGTTTTCGCCTTTAAAAGTATTGAGGAATATTATATGAAGCCAGAATAGGGATTATAGGATTGAACCGGCACACCTGAGCCATAAGGGTGCGGGCCAGGGCCAGCCCCATATGGGTTAGCAAAGGGGTTTGGACCTTGTTGTGGCAATGGTGGGCCCATCATCATCATTTGTTGTTGCTGCTGCTGGAACATGAAAGCTTGCTGCTGTTGAGCCATCTGTATGTTGTGTGGTGGGGCTATGGTGGTAGAACCATAGAATGGGTCTGGTGCAATCTGGTGTGGCATCATGGCTCCAGCCATTGGCCCTTGTTCCCATGGGTTGTAACTAGCGTTCTGGTTGCTTCTTCTGATTGCATCATCATATAGGCTGTCAAGTGTAAGTTTGTCCAGCCCTCCAGCCTGTTATTTAGTAGACAAAGTTACAAGATATTAATATTGATGATTTTGGTCTAAAACTTTTATCACTTAATTATGTGACTAATATCACAGACGTTCTTTGAAACGCTATATGGTCCAACATTGCGTTTATTGTGGAGCTATTAGCGTACCAGTTTGTTTGCCGATGTGGCACTCCCATTAGAGCTTGGAGCAGTTACAAGAGCCAACTCCCATCCTGAGGTTCCATTTACAGAAGTCGTGGCAGTTGAAGTTGGTTGGTCACCTGTGACAATCAAAGCCGATATGAATGAGGTTAGCAAGAGTCAAAGACAAGTACTTGTTTGGCTGTCTACTATGTTCTATATTTGTTTGTCATTTCCTCTATTATGGGACCCACAAGATGGTAATATTAAGGGGAAATTAGCCAAATAGACATGCTGATAATCAATTTTACCAGAATGAACATTGACCAAAATATTTTTCAACCACAAACATTGACTTTTTCAAATCATAAATAAGGGCACATGTACTAACGGGAGTAAATTGTGCCAGGAGTAAAAACACGGTCTTACGTACCAACAGGCACAATTGCCAAAGCCAACGCATTCTTCTCGTCAAATGCAGATGCTCCTGTCACAGGATCACCCAGATCCTAGCAAGAGAATATCAATTCAGTTTAGAAGATCTCTTATTATATCATTTTAGAAGGGTGCTTTCCCATTTTACAAACTCAAAAAACTGTGAAACTATATATGGTCTTGAAAGATAATATTATTTTTCTGAAGTACCAGTAGATCAGGTTGTGGTTTAGAAGCCGGCGGTGCCACTTGAACTGGTTCAGGCACAGGCACGGGAATGGGCTCGGGCTCGGGCTCGGGCTCAGCCGGAGGTGGAGATTCCGACTGTTTCTCTGGAACTTCTGCTTCTTTTTTATATTCTATGGCCAAAATTGCTTTAGGTTTACTATCAACCACCTGCTTAATTTGGAATAGACAATTAAGCAGAATCTTCAAAATTTTAAAATTTTTGGAATAACCAGAGAGAATTTTTACCAGATCCTTACGAACATTAGAAGCACGAGGAGCTTCTTTCACATATTCTTCCATGGCTTGTATAAATGAAGATGGAGGCTACAACGTTTATGAAGAAAATAAGCAAGTGAAAAAGAAAAAGACAAATTAGGTACTGTTAACAGTTTAATGTCATAAAGATATTGAAAACCTTAAGTTGGGTGGAAACCCACATCTCACATCAGATAATGTAAGAAATTGATTCCTAGATATACATATAAACTTGATCGGTTACCCCCTCTATTGCCAGTTGGTTTTAGAGTGGAATTCCATGTGGGCTAACAATTGTACCTGCTCAATCTTAATATATCTTTCCCCGCGTCCAATGTCAAGATTTTTACATATTTCATAGAACTCGGACAATCTCTCAGCCTGAAAAAAAATTCATAGATTAGCATAATTTATCTACCATTTGATAGAAATATAAAAAATGCACATAATTTTTCAGAATCTAACCTGCTGCCCAGCTCTCCTATATATATCCAGAGCCTTAAGAGCATCATGGCGTTGCATTTCAAAAAACTGTTCCACAAAACATTTAAATTATTAGAATTACTTCATTAACAAAAGTCCAGTATTCATTTTTAATAGCTAAGATCACAGCTTACCTTATCTACCAAATTAACTGAACCATCACTAATTGCATGGTAGATTTTCATACTTTCAGAGGCGACCTGAAGAAACAATAAGAAAAAATAAGTAACAAATTCAAAGATGTGGTTTTCATATTATTGCTAACAGCCATAACTAACCATAGAAAGGGCCAGCTGTATCACAAAGTTATGAACTGCTGCTCCTTGTGGCTGCATAGGATGAAAAGGGAGGTGTTAACCTTATTAGGAGTCCGAAGTTCACACAAAATGCACCATATTTAATGGTTTAGGAAATGCCAATATTTTTTTATGAATTGTAGATTATACCTGACAGCCTAAAACACGAAAGAGAAGTTGCTGCAGAGCTGGTAGTTGTTCAAGCAGATCAGGAGTATCAAGATCTTTTGTTCTCTGCAGAATAATTGGTAAAAGAACATCACAAAAACTATAGAAATTAGAAAATATTGTCTACCTTGATTATACTCATCCAATTTTAGCTTCAACTATTTTAGTCTGATTAAAAAGATAAAATATATTAAATGAGGGTTTCTCTGATAACTATCTTACCGGACGGTCTGTTTCAACATCGTATTTCAAGACTCGGAAGCACTCCAACCTTTCTTCCAAATATAGCGCATAGGTTCTAACCCAGCCAGAATAATCCCATGCTGAACAGAAAATCACAATTATTTTGTCAAGCATGTCTACACAGTTTGATTGATGACAAATAATTAACATATATGTGTGTGTGTGTTTCAAGTACCATTTGGACTAGAATCATCTTTGAAGTAAGACAAGTTAAGCACATGGTTTCTACTCCTTCCATAGTTAAGAAGTTCCTCCTGAAATGTGGGATCCACCTCCCTCAAGGCACGATGAATTACGATAAGAGTTTTCAAAGCAACCTGAATTAAATTTTTTGGTCAACACCATGTACACAACAATATAATTCACCGTATGAGAAAGCAGATCAACTCAGTTACTATATAAAGTAGAACTATCATGATGTCTAGGCTATAATGGATAGTTTTTTATATTTACTAACTACTCTGCAAAATTAATTGACTTTATCATTAAATGGACACATTTTCCATAATCTTTCTAGACAATATCTCATTAAAATAACAAAGTTGTAAATGAAAATAATCACACTTAAGGTATTGAACTACTTGTTAGTCGGTACTTGCTTGATCAACACATGGATATAAGATCAAGTATAGAAAGTGACAGGATCTTCACTAATAAATTCTCTTTTAATATTAGGTGATGGCATGACAACATTATAACATAACCTAAAAAGTCTAAAATGCCAAGTCACAAAATCACACTAACAAAACTAATGGCAGGAATACTTACTGCCCAATTATGTGTCTTGGACAATCTTCTGGCAAGAGCATGTATGCAATAAGCGACGTCAGCTCGAGGTCTTGAAGCTGAGATAGCTGCAAATATAGCTGCAACAAGGAGGCATATTGAGGTCAGCATAACTCTTCCTGGTAAAAGATGATGTAAATGTACTACGTGTAATGTGATTGTTCATCTTACAATAAGTTGTCATATTCAAACCTAGACTTGTAACCTTCAATACATACTTGTGAATGTGATTTTTTTGTATTTTGTTAAGTTTCTACAACAAATACATCATAGTTGAAGAACTAAAGCACAGAGTATCCATAGGATCACCAGTTGATTCCACCTTAACAGAATACAAAATACTCACCACGTATATGCCTCTCTTTTGCCGGGCGCTCAACATGGTTTGTAGCCTTGACAATATTAATATCCAATTCCTATAGAATCCAAACCGAAAAACAAAAATTAAAGACAATCATATCACACGAATTACCATACAAAAATCAATCAAAATTTCCTAAACATCCACCTACCTTGTAGTCACTACTAACTTTCGCTATATGAACAGTGGTGCCGTCCTTAATCGCACCAATAGCTTTCCGTAAACTGCTTTGAGTCCCCCCACCAGACATCCTTCAAAAGGAGTCTACACCAATCTACATTATTAAGCAACTAGTTAATCAAAAAACAAACACAGGAAGAACATCTTCAATATGAATCTACACCAATAGCTAAAACCACAACAATCAAAACACATCCAATCACACAAACAAATCACTAAACTGATCACAACACAATTCAACAACACACCTACCTAGTGAGTAGTGATCTTATACCGTTCTACACCTACCAATCAATCATCATAAACCACAATTCTAAACGGAATCAAACAAGTAAAAGCTGTGTGAGATCGTGAAAACTACTAAATAAGGTTACACACTTACAGGATCGCTAACAAAAAGCTAAATCATACACATGCGACAGAGAAGGAAAAACTTACAAATCGGAATTAAAGTAACAAAAGTCAAAATCAGAACATACAACCGAACAGCTAAATAACGATTATTATTATTAATATTATTAATTATGAAGAGCGACCTGAAATGTTGAGGGAATTGAAAAGTGGAAAATTGAAGGCGAGCTGAAATGTTAGGGAATTGGGGTGATTTGAGCTTAATAACAGAGAGAATTAGATGTGTGAAATCGACTGACCTGAATGGTTTTGTATTGAGATTTGAGAGAGATGATTATGATGATGATGATGATGATGATGATTATGATGATGATGATGATGATGATGATGATGAGGGATGAGGGGTATGTAGACAGAGAGGCGTCTGGCTGGTGTGTGTTGTGTGTGTCTGCACCAGAAATTGGAAATTGGAAATTGGAAATTGAAATTCGTATTTGGTTGGCCGTCAGCGTCATATAACAATTAACATATTCTTCTCTCTATTTTATTATTATTATTCTACCATGTCTAGAAGAAAATGTAGATTCAAGTTTTCTTTTGTATTTTTTGACTTTGAATTTTTGATGAGCTTATTTTTTCTATTATGAAAATATTGGATACCAAGTTAATAAAAATTTTGAGGTATATTACAATTTACAATATAAAACTAGCAGAAAAAATTTCGTCGACGTCAAGTTCAACATGAAAACTCATAAAGCTAAATTAGTTGATCGGCTCGATAGAGTTTTTAATTGGTAAGTTGAGAACCATGAGTTAGTTGTCTAATTATCTTTACTACCTTATAATACATAAACCATGACTACTTTGGTAATTTTATTTTAATTTTAAGACGGTAACTCAAAAGTTTTATGCTTAAACCCAACTTTGTCACATAATTTCTACCATTTCTACCCCTCTTTCTCAAATTGATGCTTGGAGAGTGGTACCCTTGCGGTAGCTTAAAAGTTTTCCTAGATTGATAAGACAAAATGCATGTTGATTCATTTGGATCCTTTGTTTAAGAGCAATGCTTATTTAGATTGATGAGACAGAATGCTATTCTTTAATTTCTTGGATATATGATATGGTTTTTTCCTTTACTTTTTAATAGATTTTATGATATGAATTTATTTCTGAAAGGATGAGAAATACAAGGTAGATGATTATAAGTTTGTGTTTACACAACTATTAAATTAAATGTTGTATTTTGTCATCTTCAAGGTGTTGTGGACTTGACTTAAAGTTATAAGTAAGACCATCAAATAGATAAAAGTCAAAATCAGTATTCTTTTTAACACATGATATATAAACAAGTCAATAAACATAAAAAAATCTCTACATAAAGAAGAAATTTTAGAAACTAAGACCATATTGTAACAATTTGTTGTTGCTATATGTATGGTGATAATGAGTAAGTAGATTTAGCATGAGTCTCTAACTAGCTAACATTGATTTTAAATTTTCACAGAAATTGTCGTTGCTATATATGCTTATAAATTATATACGAAACCGAGTTGTTTTTCCGCTGCAACGCGCGGGTATCATACTAGTATGATAATAAAAGCTCAATTTTAATATACATGTGCGTGTTAGATGAAAAAAGTTTATAGAAAATTTAGATTATATAGGAATCAAATAATACAATATTAAACTATTAACGTAAAAGGAAAGAAAACATGGGAATTTATTGAAACGAGTTAGGTTCACCTCGAATGTAAGATGAAAATCCTTAAGAGCCAAATAGTTAAACGGAATTTAATAGAGTTTTGAATGAGCTACTTAAGAACCAAGAGTAGTTGTCTAATCTTATAATAGAAATATAAAATAAAAACTCAATTTGTGTGTGAGATAGATTTTTTTTATCACAAATCCTCACACACAATTTTAACTTACTCGTGTCCGTAATACATAATATTAGAAAATTCATATTCATCTCATAGTTTTCGATTAGAACAACTGAAAACGTCGATTTCATACAAGATGCGTTTTAGTTGAGAAGGACAATGTATCAATCTAAGTGTTTATATTTTTAATTTGTGTATCTTTGTTGGGAATATCTGATACTAATGCTAGCTAAACAAATTTGCTGCAGATTACAAACTCGTCACTGAACTTATGTTGATACTAAAGATTAAAGGTTATTTGACAGCTTTTTAATGGTCATTAAAAGGTTATCTTTTGACGGTTCATAGCATCTTAAGGGTTAAAAGACGATCTTACATTTGAATGGTTAAGAGGTAACGTTTTAATGGTTATCTCTTAACCATTCCGACTTAACATTACCCCTTAATTATTAAGAGGATATGAACCATTAAAAGATAATATCTTAATTACTATTAAAAGACTACCAAAGAACTCCCTAAATTTGCTACCGAAGACCAGTGTTGGTACGATGACTTAGATTGTGTCGAAGAACATCATTGGTTGCATCTGATCATCTTTGCTGCTGATGACCATTCGTACTAGGTACCAAGTGTTGATACTAAGGGATAAGTTTGTAATCAAAAGAAGATTTAATCAAACAGTGATTATATATTCTTAAATTAGAGGCAGATAAGTAGTAGTCCAAAGGCTCTACATATAAACGGTTTACTACAGAGTTTTGGTGTGTGTTTATGCGAGTCTCCACCCCTCAATCGAGTATTATCTAGGGGTGGGCATGAGTTTGTATCCATTCTCTTTTATGGACTAATAGTTTCATGTATGAAAACGTAAAATTAGAATTGGCTGTTAAATAGGTTCTCTATTCATATGTTTAACCACTTGTCACATGTAAAACTGTTCTATGTCAGTGGAATCATATGATTTATTATCATTTGATTGTGAGCGACCATAACCACCAGTCTTGATTTTGTAAAATAGTCTGTATATGGCTTGATCAGGCTCTTTCAAATCTACACAATTTTCTATTATCACTTGAACATAAATTGATTTTTACATATAGAATCACAACAGCCATATAAACATATGGACATTTTGATTTAACTAGTGATACATAAGATGGTTATGTTATTCTATCTTTTTTCCAACTCTCGTTATATCTAGCAAGCATCATGTACAAATGTTTGTTCACACGATTATCTATTTAAATTGCTTATATATTTAATGGCTATCCAATTTATGTCAAATTATATACTTCTTGGTGCATAGTGCTTACTTTTTTTTTTTGTAGTAACTTTTCCATATCTGTAAAAAATAAAAATAGATACTAGATTGTTCTTTAACTTTCTTAAATAATTTACCGTTTGCTACTATCATTTTATAACTTTTTATGTAAATTTATTCGATATGCATGAATCATAATAATATATAAATTTGAGTATAATCTTTATATATAAAAATATACAACTTTTATTACATCGTAATGTCGACATATAAGTTCTCCTATATGATATTATTAAATTTAGTTGAATTATAAACACATTATCAAATATGTGTGTGTATGAAACATACTTAGGATGCTCGTGTATGTTGAATATAACGTATATGGCTAGTTAACATTATAAAAATATAATTTAGAAACCACTTTAGAATTTTTTATCCAAAAAGTTGTTAATGATTATTGTTTTATTGTTGATGTCACGTTTCATTGTTCTTAATAGCAATAATGTGTTTTGTTTTAGGGAAAAATCACTTTCAACTTTCAAGCATGCACATGAAAGTTTTTCTACTTGTTCTTCTTAAGCTTCATAAATTATTTATACATCATAATAAAAATATTTTCTATCATTATTTCAATTACTCCACATATAATAAATTACGGGCAGAACACAAGAGAAACAATGAAGTTGATTAGTTGAATACTTAATTTTAATAGAAAATTAACTAGTTAGAGACTAAACGGACCCTTAGACCCCATTTTAGTCATCTTCAAATCCACCCATTTGGATTTGACTAAAAAGACTCTAAAATAATGGTGGAAACTTTTTAATCTATAATAATATACCTTATATATAACACTTTTATTACATATAAGATAAGATAAGATTTAAAGAGTCTCGTATATTATTATAAAATTAAAGTTTGAATTATTTTTACTTGTGTAGTAGATGAGAGGTCCTGATTCAAACGTAACTATGCAAAATATATAAAGTAATTTAAGAATATAAAATATAGTAGATTTGAAGTTAAAAAAACAATATAAGAAAAACATTTAAAAATTTTATAGGAGAAAAATTCCGAATCTGCACTCAAACATCCCCAACTTTAAATAATCATACGGAAAAGCATCATAATCAAGTACACCAACATAGAAAGTGCCTCCATATGTCAAACGAATATAGACCGTCGGATCATAAATGAAGGGCTGGATTAAACAGAATGCTTTTAGTGGGAACCACTCTGTTTTTAGATCCAGCAGTCAGAGAGACAGCTTTGCGGTCGATGCAAGACACAACCAAAGTTTCCACCACTTTTCACATTTGCACAATTTTATTTGATATTTACAAAACAAGTCCCTAAGACTTTCGTTTTCTTCCAATTATTTATATTTCCCTCATTGACGAGTTGAACATGACACATGGTTAGGCTTTTGCTGAAAATATATTTTAGAACGACCTTTTGTCACTTGGAATCCTACTTTGATTACTTGGTAGCATGGTTAAAAGTTAAGAGATAGAATTGATTAATGATCGAGTTGTGTTGAGCTGGCATCAACTTGAGATACTAGTTAAGTTAACTTACCTTTTAATTTTTAATCCGTGCTGGAGTAATAGCCGATTCTCTTTCTATGAAAAAAAAACATTAGCTTAGAGTCTTAAATTTAGAGGCCCAATTTTGTTCCTTGATGCGTTTTTGTTCGTCGTTTTGCTTGAAAGACATTCGTATTTTTAAATAGAAATTCTATTTTGATTACAATAATTATTAGGGTGGTTAGGAGTTAAGATATAGAGTTTTTTAATAAGCGAGTTGAGTCAAACTAGCAAGCTAGCATCAACTAAGAATACAAACCGACTAAGTTCACCAACTCACCCTGTAATTTTCAATCCCTACTAGAATCACACCCAATCCTTATTCTAAGAAAAAAAGTCTTAGCTTAGAGTCCTCAAATTTAGAGACGACATATTCGTTCCTTATGCGTTTTCATTCATCATTTTGTTTAAAAGACACTTCTATTTTTAATATTCATCTTCTCTTAAATCTAATTTTAGATCAATTTAGTTTTTATTACTATTTTTATTCAGTTCTTTGGGTTACCAATCTATCAATATTAATGTTTTGCAGAATTGGATCAGACTGTGAGCAGGTCACCTTACTGGTCGACCGGTCAGACCGAATATAAAAATCGGTTGCCTTGAAAACCATGTTATAAATAAAAACCAAGAAAACCAGGGGTTACATATATGTAAGTATATGTTACAAAGTATACAACTAAGAGTTACGCATATGTAGGGGTCTTTTATATGTAAGTACGTGTTACATGTAACTCATACAAATTACGTATACGTAAGTCGTTTCATCATCATCGTCGTTCCTTGGAGTTTAAATTAAAAAATATATAATAACCTCAAAAATTAAGGTTAAGGTTTACTCAAATATAATTTAAACAATTAAAAAAATAAATCAATTATAAATTATGTAATTAGGTAGTTGTGGTTTTCACGATTTTCAATTATAACATGGTTTTCATTTGATCACTCACCATATTAAATATATAGTTATATATATAATTCAATATAAATATTTTATATGTATAGTTTATAGTTATATATAAAAACTAATCAATAATCTTATGTCCAATATTGTAATTCATAGTTCGAACAATTCGTTAAACTCATTAAAATCCAAAAAACAAAAAAAATAAAAAAAACTTAAAAATCCGGTCTGACCTGATTCCGGTTCTCAGTCCGACCACCGAACCGGTTCGAACTGACCGGTTCCTTGAGAACAAAACGATTTAGGGTGGATCGGACTAGTCCGACCTCCGAATCCCGGTCCGACCGGTTCGACCGGCCGGTCCGAAAACAATGGGTATATCAGTATAGAGTTTTCAGGTCTATATCTTATCCAATTCTTTTGGTTACCAATGAAATTCATCGTTCTTAATTGATTTGTAAACGTATATACTATAAATTCTAGTTTAGAACATAGGTCGAGTTCCTAGCATATTTGACTGTCCCTGATTCAAGTACATTAAAAGCATTGTTTTTAAAATCGGACCGGACAGTGAACCGGACGTCTTACCGGTCCGCTGGTCGGACCGTATATAAGAACCGGTTAAAACTATAATTATTTTTTATAAATATATTTAAAAATTACAAAAAAATAAAAAATTATTTAAAAAAACCGGTTCAACCGGTCTGGTTCCCGGTCCGACCGCCGGTTCGACCGGTTCAACCGGTCTGACCACTGATTCAACGTTAAATTGGTTGTAAGCACCGAACCGGACCGGATTGAAGTCCGGTTCCTGGTCCAACCGGTCGGACCGGCCGG
>BJCO01465759.1:0-12542 GCA_018326465.1 Flaveria floridana
AAATATTTCTAAGGCAAGTCTTAGGCGCATGAGGTTACTGTTTGGGCGCATGAACAACCTGTTGGCATGTTTCACTATTTTTATTCAACCCAATCATCAAATCTATCTGTTCTAGGCATAACATGGCTATTCTAAACATGAATAACCTATAAGCACTTCAAAATCAACATACAACATGCACAATACATACGGGTAAATATACATAAATTCTTTTAAAACATTATACATGTATTTTCAGCCCCAAGCAAGTTTAAAACATGTAAAACCGGGGTCTAGAACTCACCTTAGTTGCAACTTGGGTGTTTCTTCTTCTCTAATCCGCTTGTACTAAGTTCACACACCTAAGAACAACACCAAGCATACACACTCGAGCACATATGCACATAAGAACACGTATAATTCAGCTACTTGGTCAAAAATCTATAAAACCGAACACAAAAACTCATAAAATGCTTACCAATTTTGATTTCAGTTGTTTTCTCTCTCTACAATCCGAAATCTCTTCTCTTCTACTCTTCTACTCTTCTTTCTTTTCTTTTGTCGAAAAGCAGTTGGGATTGGATGTTATGGGCGGCCATACCTCCTTTTGTACAAAATAATTATAAATTTTATACTTTTGACACTTTTGCTCCTTCCACTTTTAGTTGACTTTTTTTTCTCTCTTTTTATTTCTCTTTTATACTTTTATTTTTTTAAAAAGAATACGGGTGTTACATTTTCACTATATATATGTATATATATGTATATAATACACACACTTAATTATACGAATTATATATGATACATGCAATATAAAATATACACATGTGTACATCTTTGTGGGTGTTCACATTTGGGATGAAAATGATTGTCTCAATCAGTTAAAGTTAAGGAGTTAATAAAATTTAAACTTAGTAATAAAAAAACAAATAATTTGTTAGATCAACTGGCAAATTTAAATAATTTGTGTTTTTAAGGTTGTAACAATGAATGGCCAAATTGGGTGTTTATTTGTATTGAAGATGAATTTTTCTTCTTGTTGATGCTTCTCTACCATGAAATTTACGCTCCAGATTGTCTGTTAATTGGGGGATAGGACATACGTTTGTATAATGACTTTTTAAATATGAGAATTCACTGTAAATATAAGGATAAAAATATGGATAATGAATAGTTTATGAAACTGTAAATGTAAAACTATAGAAGTTTATCTGTTTTTTTATATAATTTAAGAATAAGAATAGAGGTAAAAGAGAAGAGGGGAATGCTTTTAAAGTGGTATTGAAAATATGTTGTGGAACAATATTTAAAAAAATAAAATGGTGGTTTTGCATACTGGGTCTTTGTTTGACCATTTTTTCTACGTTCTAGAAAGTCAGAAACTCAAGCAAAAGCTTGGTTGGTCAGCTGGAATTATTCTTTGGTTTTGTTGTTTCAAGTTGAAACACTGGTTTCAACCACCAAATGACCAAATTACAGCAGCCTTTTATAATTAAAAATAAATTAGTTTTTAAATTTTGAAATTAATACACTTCATATTGAGAATAGAGGAGAATTACATATATCATTCTCCCCCTGGAATTTTTGTATATTTTTTTAAAATATAAGTTTCAATGTATAATGCTTTTTAAGCATAATTTTAAAATTTTATTACAAGTTTAAATGGGAAGATAAGAATAATATACTTTTAATGTCTTTAACTTTTATCATAAATGTTTGCTTTCATAAAATTTTATCAAAAAAGTTTAATAAGTTTAGTTTTTAGTTTTTTTTTTTATTTTTGTTTTTTAATTTCACCATTCAAGATAAGACAATGACAATCAAAAAACACAACGAGACATTATGTTATTTTATTATTGTTTTTTATATTTAGATTAACTAGTTGTTAGTTTATTAGTGTGTTTTACATACTAAAGATATATAACAATATGATTCCACAATTATATTTTCTTAAAATTCATCATTTTATAAAAACACAATGGTATTCAAAAAAAAAATAATAACTAAGAAAAAAACACAATAAATTATACTAAAAACACAATGACGAGTAAACATCATATGAGCTTAAAAACGTAAAAAATTATTATCTTTTATATTAAAGATAAAAAACATTTGTTTTTATGGTGTAATTAAAAAAGTAATTTCATATATAAAAGTTATGAATGTTTAAAAAAATAAAAGAAATTAAAAAAAATCAACAAAAGTGGCTCTATCTAAAATAACCATCTAACAAACTTTTTGAGATTACTTCTTTTTTTTTGAACGGCTAAATTGGAATCACTCACGGATCACTGGAATATCATCGTGCCACCAGTGTTACCACGCGATCATATTCCACCACCAACTCACCAATTCAGGAGGAAACTCATAATTATGAGAAAACCCCCCCTTTGTGAGATTCGAACTCATGACCTAATAGACCTTAAGTCTTTTCTCACCACCAAGATGCCGCTGGGCTATAATGCCTTTGACGTTTTGAGATTATTTCTTACACTTATTACTTTTAAGATTTTTTTGTTTAAACCATTTCTTTGACATAAAAGGATAATATAATTTTATGAGTTTTTATATTGAAGCGTTCTTAGCAAAAATATATAAGTAAACCAACATACATTATTTCAAAGTTTAAAATAATAGCAATTGACATATTTCATTATGTCTTAATTGGTTTGGTTTATCAAAAGACATATGATTGTTAGTTAATTATTTATTAGACTAGGTTTCAATTTTCAAACCAAAAGTTGTACTTTTTTGGATTTGATCTATCATTTATGTTTCTTGTCGAGAAGCTTTCAATTTGAAATTTAAATATGTGTATATTTTATTTTTACAACATTAATATTATTCATCATGTATCTTTATATAGGAAATGTTTGGACCTGTGTTTCATCGCTAGACAATCTTATGATGATTTAGTTTTACTTATAAAAGTATTGTAAGGTATTAAAAATGTTAGTTTTGGGTTACATATACATATACTTACACAAAAGATCAATACATAATTAATTTTAAATAAGAATCTTATAATTTTTTTTATCCTTATTGCTTTAATAATAAATCAAATGGTTGTGTAGCTGATTATTTCAATATATTATAGTCTCAATAATACTGATATTTTTGTGCACTACGTAATAAAAAAATATTTTGACACGATTCTTTCACAAAGGCTATCATCCATAACGTGAGGGAAAAAACCTTCGCACATCCCACAAACTCTATTTTTCTCTAGTGCATCACACGTCCTACCACCACACGTCCCACAACCTCCTGCTCATCCCGAAGTGCAGCTGCACGTCTCATAAACCAATTTCCTTTGTCATTTTGTTAAATCTTGTTTTGATCACCTATACAAATGCATTAGTAACTTGTACAAGTGCTATGATCCGTAAATATATATGTATTTTTACCGTTACTTCTATGGTTGAAATTGTAAAAAGAATAAAAGAAATATGACGTAAGTACGTAACAACCAACTAGAAACATTAAGGTGTGAACTCTATTAATAATGTTACGTATATTTATCCCTCTTTATGTGACGTAAAAAATAATATTATCTTTTTTCTAGAGGAAGGACGTATACACCACTATGCAGATCTGAAAATTCAAACACACATTTTCAACAAAAAACCGCGTGGCATTTCCGTAATTTCCCCGTGTCTGCATATCCATTTTCATAAACCACACCGTCAACAAAAACCCCTTTTTTCGTTGCATATACGAGAGCTCATAATCATCATTCATCTCTCTTCTCATTCATTTCACCTTCACAAATCTCTCTCAAACATCTATCTTCATCTTCACGTTTCCTCCGATTTGGTGCATTAGGTATCCTCCGCACACGGCGGTGATCGGATTTGCAGTCGCCGGAGACGCACAGTAGGTTACCATGGGGCAACAGTCGTTGATCTACAGTTTTGTGGCGAGAGGGACGGTGATTCTGACGGAGTACACGGAGTTCAGTGGTAATTTCACGGAGATCGCGGCGCAGTGTTTCCAGAAGCTTCCGGCGACGAATAATAAGTTTACGTACAACTGCGATGGTCATACGTTTAACTATCTCGTGGAAGATGGATTCAGTGAGTTAGATCTGGTTTATGTGCTGTTGTTTTTTGGTTGATCTGATAATGAGACGTGATTTGTGAGTTTGAAATGTTAGTTGATTAGTTTTTGTTTTTTGTTTTGTGTTGATGATGTTTTAGATGCTTCTATTCTCTTAATCACCTGATTTATAGGTTTGATAAGCTGTCCATAAGGTAAGTTTAGCTTTGCGTATTCGTTTCTATATGGCTATATGTATGCTGGCTTTAAAGCTGTTGTTGTTGATTTCCTTCGTGGAGTATGACGATGGATCCTGCTTGTTTGATCTGCTTCTTGTTGATGAATTAATGCTCATGTGTTTTTGATGTATTGTTGTTGCTTGAATGTGAACCCAAGATGCATGGTGTTGTAGTTACCAATGCTGTACTTTGGATCTGAATCAGGCATGTATGTTATTTATTTGCTAGCTTTAAATTTAAAAGTTTTATTGCATATTCTCCCTGCAGCAATTAATTAGGAATCAAAATATGGATAGGAGTTGCTTCAATTTCAGCTTAAACTTAAGAGTTAAGGCTAGTCCTTTTTCTATGTTTGCACTTGTAGATTACTGAGGTTTTGTGTTTATAGGTTGTGGATGCTAACTGTTAAGTGCTTATAATTGTAGAAATATGCAAGTTTGCGTCAGATGATTTACATTCGCAAGCAAAGTTACATGCTGACATGTAAATGTTGCAATTCATAGCATGGTTTTGTAGTTTTCTGGCTTTTACTTATTGTATGAGTGTATGATTAAGATATTTAACATCTAGAAGATATAAGTACTGGTGTATATTGTACTGGCAATAACCTTCTGAATTTGTCATATTGTTGAGAGTTTTGGTGTTTTACACATTAACCCACCTATTGTAACTCGGTTGACATTTCTTTGACACCCTGGTCTGATTGTCATATGCTTTCTTCACCAATCAGGGTGTAATATAACCACCTGTCAGCTATTGTTTCAATCATGTGGAAATTATCTGATCCACATCTGCAGAAATGAACTACTTATGATAGTTTAATAGCTTAACCTTGCTTCAGCAAATATACAAACATGGTGGAAAGTGGCATTATATTTTTCTTTGACATGTTACATTCTGTATTGAATTACATCATGTTACTATAAACCTTATGCTTCAGCATGAACTCTTATAAAAGCTCAGAGCCTCAGATATATTAAATGGATCATATGTTATGAAGACTTTAATCTAAGTGGTATTTTATGTATTTCTTTCTGTTATATCTACAAATTTGTAATCTAAATTGTCATGTGCTGCTAGTTTCTTTGGATGTTCAGCATTCTCTCTTTCATTGTTCTCCATCAAGTTCTATGTACTATAAATGAGGCATGCCACTTGATTCTTTCATCGTAAGTTGATTAACATTATCTTCTTAACTTGTGAAGCATACTGCGTTGTTGCGGTTGAATCTGTTGGCAGACAGGTTCCAATTGCTTTTCTTGAGCGCATCAAGGATGACTTCACCAAGAAATATGGCGGTGGGAAAGCTGCAACAGCTACTGCCAAGAGCCTGAACAAAGAATTCGGGTATTCTCACTCTCCTTTTAATTGTCATCTTCTTTCACATGTATTAACACCTGAGCATTTAGTTCTTCAGTTTTCATGTAATCACACAAATCTTATTTGTTTTCAGCCCCAAGCTGAAGGAACAGATGCAGTATTGTGTGGACCATCCAGAAGAGATCAGCAAGCTCTCAAAGGTGAAGGCTCAGGTTTCAGAAGTCAAAGGGGTGATGATGGAAAACATTGAAAAGGTAAAGTTTGTGTAAAATACAGTTCTCTAAAATAGCACTTGCAATTAATAATACAGGACATTAAGTTTTGATTTGATCTGCAGGTTCTTGACCGTGGAGAGAAGATTGAGATTCTAGTAGATAAAACAGAGACCCTTCGCTCTCAGGTCAGTAAATGCCTTGGGTCAAAATGAGTCATTACCAAAAAAAGGTATCAAAATGGGTTCACGCGCTATATTTACTTTACATCGAGTACTGACTACAGATGTTGGTTTAGTCGGTGGATGCCTGCCCATTTAGACCCATTATAGCAAGTGTTATAATTATAAGAGGGACCCATTTAGTTATTTGGTTTGAGTCGACCCAAACTGACCCGTTATATAGTTTGAGTAGGAACTGCATGAACCCATATGTGATTTTTGTCTACCAGATCAAGCCATTTGTTGATAAACTATTTTGAGGGGGTCATCTCACTTGTTAATGATGTAAATTGATATCCATCTTAAAAATATAAATCCTTAGATATGATGTTTTATGTTACAGGCACAAGATTTCAGGACACAGGGTACTCAGATGAGAAGGAAAATGTGGTTGCAGAATATGAAGATAAAGCTGATAGTCCTCGGGATCATTATCGCCTTGATTCTCATCATCGTTCTATCAGCATGCGGCGGCTTCAACTGTGGCAATTGAAGCACATTTTGATTTGAAAACACCATGTCTTTTGTTCATTTGTTTCTTTTTGTCATTATTTGTATTATGTTCATTTTTGCTTGATTGCATTTATCTACATTCTACATAAAGCTTATATTGGGAGACCATATTTGTATAGCTTGTACTTGTATGAACCTTTTGATATACATATATAGTAGGAAAACTCTGATTGATTTATTGTTTGAAAGCCGTACACAAATTGTCATTTGCATGCAATAAACTATAGATTTAATGAACTTACAAAATTGAAGTTACGGTTTGAACTATGATATGTAAGCTGCTTACATGGTGCGGGTCATCTTCTCTACCAAGACTCGATGAGATCTAGTTATAAGATGACACACTGATCGTCAAAAAAGACAGATGGGGAAAACATGTTAGCCAGAAAAGTAGGTTCGTCTAAAACCTGTTACAATTTATAAGTTAGGCTAAATGATCCCACGTGTCGTGATAATTTACAACAAATGATCAAATAGTCTGCATTGGGATGTATTTTCACCATTATTAGTTCCAGCATTTCTAGCGTGGTAAAAAGTACCTGAATCCAATGGACCTGAAAACGAGTATTCTTTCGGATATAAGACTGGGTATAGGATTGATGAAGTTAACAATTAACCAATGGTTGACGGACGTCCAACTTTATATCTTAAGTTCAAAACCAAGCGTGTATGAAATTTAACATTTCACATCTACACATGGATTAGCTTCCATGTAACGTGTGTACTAAGAGTCTAAGACGCATCAATTTCCATGTTGTCGATCAACCTCACCTTCCCAAACCATGCTGCAACACACACCACAACTCTATTCTTAATCTCGTCAACGGTTTCTAGACTTTCTTGATCTACAATCTGCACACGGGGCAACAAACATAAATCCACAAGTTCAACAATTTTATAGAAGTTAAAAATGAATTTAGCAAGAATTAAACAAGAACCCTAAAATTACCGCTATAACAAGTATTGTCTGCAATGTTTATAGAATAATAAATTGCAGAGCAAGTTAAGAGGAATCTATTAATCCCCATGTACTTTCAAAAATATAAATTTAAGAGCTAGTAGTTGTTAAGCAAAACAGTGACTGATGTACCCATATTATCTTGGTGGGATGCTTAGCTCCTAAGCATTTAAATATGAATTATTTAAGTTTTATTGTACATTACATACTAATTTAAAAACTGTTAGAGCACTCACATCCCATTCCTTATTTTCATCCTAATAATTACACAAAAAATCACTAATTCTCTCTTCTTTCAATTAAATAATATATTTTTATACTCTTTTCATTACATTTTCTCTCTCCTCCACTCACAACCACTTTTAAAAATATTAAAAAAATTATAAGTGATGAACAGTGAATCCTTAAATTTACAGATAAACAGTAACATTTTATCTCTCCTTCACTCACAACCACTTAAACCATTCCATATAATTTAAAAACTTACACTCACATAATTTTAAGAAATGGGTTGTGAATGCTCTAACGTCTCACCTCAACATAATCGATTTTTCCACCTGCTGCTTCTATACTTTCGACCATTGATCGTCTCAACTCACTGCACATGTTTTTACCCTTTTTGGCAGTTGATTTGGCTTCAAACAGAGACCGGCTTATTGACAAGGCCTGCAAGTTATGGAAGAATATAGTTTATTTCGATTTAGTTTTTTATGGGGCATCAGGATTCAGGGATGACCCACTATGAAAATATTAAACATGAATTGGACCCGACCTGTTCTCTTTCTTGTGGTGAAAGATGCACATTGCGGGAGCTCATTGCTAGGCCATCTTCTTCTCGTACCAACTCAGAGCCAATCACTTTAACAGCAAAATCAAGATCCCGCACCTAAAAGTACCTTGTTCATTATTAAGTAATCAGATTTTTATCATTAATCCTTAAAATCATCATGATGTAAATCAAATTGAGCTTTGATTGTTCTTAATTGGATTCAAATCATAAGTGACATCCCATATTGACAAACACATTGGATTATCAAATTTCTAGCAACACAGTGGAATCATTCCACCAAACAAACTAGACAAAAAATATATGACAACTAGCAGCATATAATCATAAATTGTAGAACTTCAAAATGACGAAAATCAAAAAGAAAATCAAACACTCCAACAGAGATTCTATAACAAATTAAAGCAGAGTATGGACAAATTAGCAACAATCTGAGCTTCAAACAGATGAAAAAGTCTGAATCACCAATTTCTAGAGCAACTTAAAGCAGAGTATGAACATAATTAGCAACAATTTGAGCTTCAAACAGATGAAAAAAGTTCAAATCACCAATTTCTAAAAAGATTTGAAGTAGAGTATGAATATAATTAGCAGCAATTTAACCTAACCTTCAAACAGAAGATATAAGGTTAAATCACCAATTTCTAAAACAATTTTAAGCAGGGTATGTATATAAATAGCAACAATTTGACCTTCAAACCGATGAAAAGGTATAAATCACCAATTTCTAGAGCAATGTGAAGCAGTGTATCAACATAATTAGCACCAATCTGACCTTCAAACAGATCAAACAATGTTTAAATCACCAATTTCGAGAGCAATTTGAAGCAGAGTATGAACATAACTAGCACCAATTTTGAACCAATTTCAATAACAACATGAATCAGAGTACGAACATAATTAGCAACAATTTGAGCTTCAAACAGATGATGAAGTTTGAATCAAACACAAAGGCACTCACCATCCGCTGAATAATCCGCCATTGCTGATAATCCTTCTTCCCAAACACCGCAACATCAGGCTCCACAACATTAAACAACTTGGCCACAACAGTAGCAACCCCTCTAAAGAACACAGGCCTACTCTTCCCACACATCCCCTTCTCCAGCCTCTCAACCCTAACCCACGTCTCATGCCCAAATCCATCATCCTCCAAACACGACACCATTCCTCCATCATCAACCTTCATCCTCTCGCCACCATAATCATACAAATTGTGTGGATTGAACACCACATCGACGCCATTAGGGATGGACTTGAGTTTCTGGATGTCGCCTGTGAAGTCCGAAGGGTATGTGGAGAGATCTTCGTTGTGGGTGAATTGGCCGGGGTTTACGTAGATTGAGACGACGGTGAGGTCGGTGTGTTTTTGGGCTTCGGTGATGAGGGAGAGGTGGCCTTGGTGGAGGAAGCCCATTGTGGGGATTAGGGCGATTGATTTGCCTTGGGATCGCATGGTTCTTGACCAGTTGCGCATTTCGTCTTTGGTGGTGATGATTTGGGGCTCTTTGAGGGTCATTTTCAGTGGGGATTTGGGGATTAGGGTTTATGGATGATGAAGAAGATGGTGAGAGGGAAGAAGATGAAGTCGGTGGGTTATTATTATTTTTTTTTATTTTATTTTATTGGTGGGCGGTGTGATTGTGATTTGATTGGTAGGAATGTAGGATTTCATGTACACTTTTTTATTTATGTTTTTTTATAGCATTTAAAAATAAATTATATCATTCTCTATCATCAAATTAGGAAAATGTTAATAGGATATTAAATAAGTTTTACAAGTGTTTTAATTTAGTTATTTATTTATATATATATTTTTTAAATTGGATTGTTAAATCATTAAATCGAGTGATAATTGAATTTTTTATATCAAAAAAATAATGGAGTAGAAGATGTGGATGTCAGAATTTTAAATATATTAAATTATATTAAAAAATAAAAAAACAAGTTAATTTTATTAAAATGTAACAAAAAGTACTTAAAAGTTAAAATCTTCGTCATCTTTCCACATTAGCATAAAAAGGTCTATTGTGTCTATTAAAATAAGTTTTTTTTTGCCACTAGTCATTCTTTAAACCCACATTTTTGCCACTTTTCATTCTTACAGACATCATCTATTCATTTTTCCTTCAAAAGGATATTATAGTAATTTAAACATTTAAATTAATTCTCTCTATTATTAAAATTTAATTTTATTAATGGCTAAATTTCTCTCTCTTTTTTAGATTTTTAAATTCAAACTATCATGTTAAAAATAGTTTTTATTGTGCAGATTAAAAATAACATCTATTTATTAAGATATAAATAATAAAAAAATTATAATTTATAAAACACTAAACGTTTTTAAAACAAAATATATTTTTAATTGATCCTTTATTAAAAAATTATTAAAAAGGTGAAATTTTCTAATAGCAGTCTTATTAAAACAACCAGAATAATTACAAACCCGAGTTTTTAATAAACAAAATTTTTATATAAAATATTTTTTTAAAGAAAATCTTAATATGAATTTTAAAAATAAAAATATTTAGATAAGAGAGTTAAAAAAATAGTATAATTGTTTTAGTTCTTGAACTATTACATATATATAAATTTAATCACACCTTATGTTAAAATATCATACTATAACTTTTCGTGTTTATTACTAACTATAATCAGCTTATTAAATGGTTTTCTACACTATCTATATATCGTCTGTCTATCTATCTATTGATCTATAATTAAGAAAAATAAGATAAGACGTTATATAATTATAAGTCTTATCATACTAATTTCTTATTTCTCTTCGTCATTAATAAAAATATTGAATACTAATAATATTACTCATACCATTCAAACTAAAAATGTATAATTTAATAATAAAAACATATTTTTTATTAAAAACGGAGTTTTAAAAAACAAAAGTTTTATAAAATTCAGAATAGAATGAGCTTTTTCAAAGAAAAATCATTTTTCTTAAAACAAAATATTTAAAAACCATAATTGTTTTATAAAACAAAAGTTTAAAAAATATATTTTTGTTTATATTTACTTAAAATAACTATTTATACGTAATCATAATCATATTTTATCTTCAAACATGGTTTTATAATTTATAAATTTCTATTAATAATTATTTATATTTTATTTGTTCAACCCGTGTAATACATGAAGTACTAACCTAGTATATATATATTTTGCAGTTGAAACAAAAAGAAAAAATGTTAAAAATATGTTAAGACTAATAATTTAAATAAAATATAAAAGCTGAGTGACATAATCAGAACACTTTTTAAACTTGACTTACCTAATTGAAACACATTTAAAAGTTGATTACTATTTTACAAAGTTACCCCATCAAATTTGAAGGAAGAAACTAAAAATACATCTTCATTCACTCTTATCATTAAATTATTGTAAATGCATAAAAAATTTAAAAATAAATATTTGTGAATGAGAAAAATATAGAGATAGAGATTAGAGAGTGAAACGCGGAAGATTTTGATGAGATAAATTTAATGGATAGTGGTTTTTCTTTAAATTCATTAAATTATAGGGATAGGGATAGATAAATTAAATATAATGTTATAGAAGTTAGAGTGATGTTTTCATTCTAACCAAAGGTTATAAGTGTAGTACTACGGCGGTGTTTGTTTTTTAAAAAAACCACTTTCACACCTCTTCATCTGCCTGCATGCAGACGCGCGAAGAGGTTTTGAGTACGCAGACTGTTTGTTTTTTGGAAGACGTTTCATTAAAAAACGTCTGCGCGAGACCTTCTTGGTGTAGACATGGACTAGTGTCTTCAGGCGGGAAAACATTTAATCAAACCTCTTCTCCAAAAAAACCTATAATTTTCTCCTCTCCAATCCTTTTCTCCTCTCCACAGCCCCCACATCCTCCCCAAATATCTCCCCTCACCGGCGGCGACCTCCCTCACTGGCGGCGACCTCCCTCACCTGCGGCCTCCCTCACCGGCGGCGACATTGGCGGCCTCCCCCCACCGACGACCTCGGCGGCCTCCCCTCACCGGCGACCATCTCCTCACGATCGACCCCCGACGACCATCCCTCTTCGATCGACCACCTAGTTGATCCCCAATTGATCCCCAATTTCACTCGAGTTGATCGATTCTCTTCAAGTTGTAGTAAGCACCCTTCAATTTCATCGCCTATTGTTACAATTATCCCTAATTTACTTGCATCTGAACTTGAAATTCGACTTTCATGATAAGAAATTCTTCATATGTTTGAGTTTGCTTTGTGGGTTTTGAATTTCAGCTGCTGTTTCGTCTTG
>BJCO01465760.1:0-15228 GCA_018326465.1 Flaveria floridana
AAGCACCCTTCAATTTCATCGCCTATTGTTACAATTATCCCTAATTTACTTGCATCCGAACTTGAAATTCAACTTTCATGATAAGAAATTCTTCATATGTTTGAGTTTGCTTTGTGGGTTTTGAATTTTAGCTGCTGTTTCGTCTTGTAGTTGTTATTGATTTGTTGGCAATTGGGATTTATGTCTAGTTGCAGGTTTTACAAACCATTGTACCCCTGTAGTTCTAAAGCAGTTTCTTGCAAGTTATAGATGGGATATTCAGAGATCTTGCTTAATTAATATGCAGAATATGTCTGCAGTTCATCATAGAATGATCTTGGTTATTGATCTTGATTGGATATTTTGTGGGTTGATATTGATCTTGATTTTGTGCTTGTAATTATGAACAGAAAGATATTAGTGTTCTTGTTAGTGTTGTTTGATTCTAATTAGGATGTTTTGTGGGTTGATATTGATCTCGATGTTAAAAATAGGTTTAGTTTAATTACAGAATATTTCAGCATTCTGCAGATGTTAAAAAACAAACAGTCTTTTTTTGGCAGACTACAGACGTTTGGTCCACCTCTTCTGCTGCAGATGTATGCAGATGTGGTCCGCAGACTGCAGACGTTTTCCTGCAGAAAAAACAAACAACACCTTAACCATTCAGACATTTGCTCACGAAACAAACAGTCTGAACCATTAAGTGCTGAATCATTCAGACATCTGGATCATTAAGAGGCTGTTAAGAGCCTGCCAAACAGCTCCTGAGTGTATCCTAATTTTGTGATCAGAGACATAACATGCTCTTCACTGAGCATGAATGTATTGTTCTCAAGCCCGAGGTGATCATTCCACAAGACCATATCTTGCTTAGAGCACCCCAGAAAGGGAACATGTACTAGATGGATTTGTAGGAAACATCTCCTTCAAGAGAAGTTTCTTGCTTTCTATCTAAAGCAAATAGTGGCGAGTCTTTCCGTTCTCATAAAAGAATGTGTCATGTAAACTTTAAGAACATAAATAAGTTAATTAAGACTGATTCGATAACTAGAATACCAAAGAAACAGTTTACAAGTGATGATCACTGTGGTGCATCCTAAAAGGGAAACAACACTTGGTGTCTCACGTGCCAAAGGAAAAGAACTCTATCATTTCTCCCTTACACTTATTACACATGGATCTCTTTAGCCCCACTAGTGTAATGAGTCTAGGAAGGACCTCATACTGTTTAGTGATCACAGATGATTTTATAAGATTCACTTGGGTTTGCTTCCTTAGAACTAAGGATGGGACTCCTGAGATCTTGAAAAACTTCATTTTAAAATTGCGAATCAAAGTGATCACAAGGTCAGGATCATAAGATGTGATCTAGAAACTAAATTTAAGAACCAAATCCTTGACACATTTTATGATGAAAAGGGTATTACAAGACAATATAATGCTCCCAGGACTCCTCAGCAAAACAGTGGTACGGAGAGGAGAAACAGGACACTTATTGAAGCTATAAGAACCATGTTGTCTGACTTTAAATTGCCCATCATCTTCTGGGCAGAGGCAGTTAACATTGCCTGCTATGTGTAGAACAGAGTTTTAGTAGTCAAGACTCATGGTAAGACTCCTTATGAATTGTGACATAAAAAAGGTCTTTCATTGGTTTTCTCAGATCATTTGGATGTCCCTGCACCATCTTTGTAACGCCCCGAAATTTCCGAAACAAGCCATTTAATAATAATGGACTTTGTTAAGGGTTAATTAATATAAATAAGGAAATGTGGGTTATGGACTAAATTAACCATAATGGGCTAAACTTTAATGGGTTTAAGGGCCTATAATCAGCCCTTAAACATGCATGACCAGCCTCCATCCTCCTCATTTGCAACCCTAGCCCCCAAACTTCTAGAGAGAGAAAGTGAAGAAAACCCAAGGATTGGTGTTCTATTGTGAAGGGATTGAAGATCTGCAAGTTGGAGCTTCAAACCACGAGAAATGAGCAACAAATCAAGGTAAGAATCGTCCTCTAAACACCTCTGTAGAACAGATCCGGAATTCTAGGGTTTTGGGTTCAAAAGTTTCAAAGAATCACATAAAGATCCCATTTTTATGTATGAAAACGTGTAAAAAGTTTAGATATAGTTTCATGGATGATAAACCAAGGATTTGGATGTAAAAAGTTAAGATTTTAGGTTAAAAGGGGCTGGTTCGACATTTTTATTTGTCCAGCGAACTGTGAGCCCGATCAGCGAACTGTGAGCCCGATCAGCGAAACTGTGGACTCATCCAGCAAAACTAAGTTTCGCTGGTAAATTCGCTAGTGTCCAGATTGACCAGTAGGACTTGCGAACCTAGGAAATTCTAATGAAAGTTAGGCGCACCTGGCAGCGAAACTGTCATGCGAAACTGCTGGGCGAAGCTGGTAGTGAAACTGTCAGCAAAACTATCTGCGAAACTGTCAGCGAACCTACCAGCGAAACTGGCAACGAAATTGTATAGAAATGACCTATTTGAGTGTTAACTTATATGCAGGCTGTGTAGTGCGAATCTAGCCTAGAAAACCTAAACGAGAAACTATTTACTTTGACCAGGTGAGTTCTAGATACCCTTATTTAAAAGTTCTTCCATGTTTTTGGGGCTATTATGCATAGTAAACCTAAGGTTTTCATTGTAAAGATTTCAAGAGATTTTAACAAGAAAATAAATTTCCCTATAATAAAATATGCTATATAAAGTCCTTAAAATAAAAAATTTGCGCGCTGACCTGACAACCCAGCCCCAACCAGCAGCGTTGCCCCCTGGACTCCACTAGGGGCTGCTGCCCCTAGAACCCCGCTATCAGGGGCTGCCACCCCCGAACCCCTCACTGTCCCACGGAGGGTCAGTTATACGGTATTATGTTATTTTGTCTTCCTGATGATAGTTATGCTCCATGGTAAATTGTACTTGATATGTTGTATACTTAGTAAGTAAAGTATTATATATTGAAGTGGAAGATAAAACTAATGAAAAGTAGAACTAAAGTAATGTTACCCCCGGGCCCATATGATGATGAAAAGTCTTGCCAGCACTATGATGGACTTCACTTATGTGGGTCTAATGTATGATGATGGATCTGTATTCATGAGCAGGTCATGTGCCTTGCAGTGTGGATCAACTGTCGGGGGTTAGCTACCGTGTTTATGTGTACCGACAGAGATCGACATTCGTTGTCGATTAACAGGGGGATTTTGCTATGTGCAATCTCGTTTAAGATGAAGTGGAAGATAATGAAAGAATGAAAGAAAGATAATGAACATGTTTAATGATGCGAAACGTCACAAGAACTGTTATATGTTATGATATATGCATGATCATTAAAAGGAAGAAAAGTATATATGTTATTATAATACTTAAAACTAGGACTCACTCAGCAAAGCTGACTTTTATGGATAGTAGCTGACAGGTAAGGGCTGATGCTGAGGATGGCACAGAGATGGAAGCTACTTGGCGTTCGATGAATGGAATCCATGTTTATGAAATCATTTTCTTTTGTTTGAAAAGTACAATGTCTTATTTTATTTAGGAGACAAATGTATGATTATTACATGACCTACAAGTTTTAAATGAATTTTTATTTAATTCCGCTGCAATGTTTTATTATTAAAGTGATTTTATGCTATGATTAACCAACTGTGAGCCTTCCTGGGAACGGGGCCTTACAATCTTGAATACCAAAGATCAAGTAGTTAAGTTTGCTGAGAATCGGATGATGGACACTTTATTGGATACTCTTCCCAAGCTAAGGCTTATAGAGTATACAATCTTATAACTGGAGTAGTTGAAGAATTAGCCAATATGATTTTCAATGAGCACACCCCTGTGTAAAAGGTTCTGGTCCTGACTGGCTATTTGATCTTGATTTAGTTACAAATTGTTTTAACAAATCTTATGAGAGTGTTTCAGGATCTACAGGTATCCATCAACAGAAGATCCTGACCCAAAATTTGAGCTGAGAAGACCAAGCAAGACTACTACTTCAGCTCCAGTGGTAACTACCCCTGCAAATGAAGTTTTTATCGACACAACAGTGACAAATCAAGCTGATACATCTGAGGTGCCTGAAAATTCCGCCTTAGTGGTAACTAATCCTACAAATGAAGTTCCTATCAGCACAACAGTGACAAATCAAGCTGATAAATCTGAGGTGCCTGATACATCATAATTACATTTTAAACCTTATAATTTACGTTTTAGTCGCTTAACGACCTTTGATAGTTAACTTTTAATTACCAAAAACCTTATGGTTTATTAATTAACATTCAATTAAATAAATCTTTAAACGTTTAATCGTTTAACTATTAAACATTAAATACTTAATCATCTTTTTATTAATTATTTCACCAAATAATTAACCCTTGTTATTTCACTAAATAATCAAACAACATTATTTTATCTCGCGTTTCGTGAACTTTAGTGTGTAACTTTTAAATGTTATTATTTGTTGTTGCCCAAAGTGTAACCCTTTGAATCGTACCTTGATAGTAAAGTTTGAAATAATCAATAATTAAACATCTAATGTCCAACATGCTTAGTAGTGTGAAAATTATATAATTATTACACTTGTGAAGTTAACTAATGTCAAAATATGTATGTGTGTGTAAGTAAACAAAACTCTATTAGATATATAATGTTACATTAAATCTAGGTTATGCCATGAGATCACTGTAGTAGAGATGTCATTAGTACAATTTATGAATTAATTCATGCATATGCACTGGAAAGCCAAGATATAAATTTTAATTCAAGATAGGACTCCTTTGTTTTGCTAACCAAAGACCTATTTTTTTCATATCATTACATATATGATATTTACATTGTTGGTGTGTTTTAGCATAAATTTTCTAAAAAGCAAAAATATTTTGTTTCAAGCTTCCATGAATAGTATTTGTATATTTAGGTGAATCACATTATTTTTGACAAATGAATTAAATTTGTAGAAGAAATAGATGAATGGTCCACCTCCAAAATCTTATTTCTTAAATAGACTTTAAACCAAGACTATGAATTGACTTTCAATGTTTAGCATATAGGATATACAAGAACTCACTGCATAAAGACAAGGGATGTGTAACATTTGACCCATTTTGAAAATCCAAACCCGAACCCGTTTGAGTCGATGATGTAAATCAAATTTATCATCTAAGTCACTTTTTTATTTTAATGTTTCAAATACAATAAAAATGTTATTTATTCAATTATAACAAGTTACATAATTTTATGAATTATAAATTAATTTTTTATAAATTATTAAGATTATTGTTAATGATGAGATTTTAATCATCTAATTAAATCAAATTACAAATATTATTCAAGATTTATAAACTTTATAAAGTTTTAATAAATAAATAGTTTGTTTAATTATTAAACTTTGGATTTTATTAAGTCTAGGGTTTTAATTATAAATTTTAAAACTTAATTTAAAAAGTTTTAACATAAGATGTTAACATTTCAAAACCATGGATTAGCTTGTAAATATTTCTAAAACCCAAACCTCCACCCCGTAAGCCCTGTGTTCTCCGGCCACAAGTCCAGCAGCCCTCCGGAGACCCCCTCCCCACCACATTCAAATTACTTGATTTTCAGCTCTAATAAACTGTTCCTTACCATTTGCCCATGTAATTCGATCTCATAACTCCTATTAATTCAATTTCAAACATCTTTTCTATGCAAACATTCGAAACCGAAAACCCAAATTAAAACAATAACTGTTACAACTTGAATCATGATCAAATGATTGAATTATTCAACCCGAAATGCACCTGAGATTAATTCTGATTCAAATGTACAAATCATTGTGATTAAAATTATGTTAATGCTCGTGAATCAAACTCAAAACTCTCAAACCAAAGTCATAACTCGTTCGGATTGAAACACTTAAAATTAGAACTATATAATTGAGGGTAAACTCTCATTTTGATTCTCCTAAACTCCTTAAGTTCTCAATTACACCTGTAACACACACACATTGATTTTGATCATTATCTTCCTCATCGACCTGTAACTCATTTGAACACTCTGAGATATTTAAATTGAAATTGATCGTGGCTTCATATAATCACTATCTAGGAAAGCTTTACAAGCAAGTAACTGGATTATCATCATCATTTACTTTGTGAATCCGATTCATCCCCGTCGCAGCCAATCTATTCTTATTAACATCGAATCAAACATCAATCAGGTTGACCCGTGAGGAGTTTGGTTTCTATTGTAGCTATTCACCATCACAATTTTACTTAAACTACCAGTATGAGTATTCATAGCCCATTTTCATGTCTTTTATTATTTTAGGGAAATCATGTGATTCACATTCAATAATTTGTTATTCATTTTTATTTTATTCTAAAATTCAATTCAAAACATGCTATGTTATTACTTATAATTATGTGTGCATAGTTAGATAAACTAGATGATAGATAATTATTAATTCATACAACCACGACAATAATGATAGATCTATTGGTTTGATAAACCCACCCATATAATTATTCGAGTGGTGATGATAGATCCGTTTGTTTGATAAACCCACCCTATATGAATATTGGAGTGGTGATGATAGTTTCGTTGGTTTGATAAACCCATCCTATATGAATATTCGAGTGGTGATAGGAACCGGAGTCAATCAATTGATCATAAGTCTTCGTCTGCAGACCAAGTTAATTCAGTCATTTGGTTTGATTATGCTGGTTTGTATTTTATGTTACACTATTGCATTATAAGTATTAGCATTGTCATGTGAACTGAATTGTTTTCAATTATTTTTTCAACCTATATGTATTCAAACCTGTGTTTATTCACCGACTAATTCGTTAGCTGGCTCGTTTTTTTCCACATAATTTCAAGAAATGTAGTTTCGAGGGCTTCTTCATGCTCTTATATGACTTAGACCTAGATTAATAAAAGACTTTTTGCTATGTTTATTTAAATTGCTATTTTATTGTAGTGAATTATTATTTAGTGTTATTTAATGAAATTGGCAATTAATATTACTTCAACGCAATTACCACCATGTGCTATGAGCGATCGATTCATATTTGTCCGCCCCGATGATTCTATCATCGGTTGGGGTGTGAAAGGGAGTATGGAGCTTGCATTAAGGGGGAGTCAAACAATCAAGTTTTAAAGACTGGAATGAAAGCTAATGACATTATTCAAAGATATCATCATCCGATGCTATTTACAAGGGGGAGTTTGTTGATCATTTGGTGTGACAACGACTTGGATGTTATTTATTAGTCATTTCGATATGTATTTGAATTTACTAGAATGTATGGCTTTCGATTGATCAAAGTCTGTGACATTTCGCTTAGAAGCTATACCAGGCGTAATTACATATATGTAATTTAGCCTAGCTTTGGTGAAATTAATTTCACTTGGGGTGTTTATGAAGCAAAATTAGCTTCGGTATAAATAGCATGTTGTGTGTACATTTGGGTTTTTTTTTCCAGAGAGGTTGTGGATCAAGGTGATTGTGTGTGTAACTTTTATACAACCTCAGTTTTACGATGGAATGAAGAGAAAAGTTTAAGTTACATGCGCGTTGTTGTTGTGATGGTACTGATTATGCTTTGATGATTGTTGTCACAAACACGAGACGCTAAGCACATGGATTTTGTACGTGCGTTTGGTAGATTCGAATCAAACGTAAAATTCTAAAACCGTCAATAGGACCTACAAAGGGCCCGTGCAGTAAACCCCTAGCGGTCGCCGTGAAGCTTTCGACTCACTAGTGTTTATAAATGGGAAATCATCTTAAAGAACTTGGGGGTAGGATCGTAAAATGCAAAAGAATTGAAAAGAAGGTTCAAAATTACTTTGGTGTGATGTGTGCGTTGTAGTTGTTCAACGCAGAAAGCCTAGCCTATGTGACTAATATTGCCCTTCTGGATCCAATCAAACTCCGGTGACGGCCGACGCTTCTTCACGATCTCCGGCAACCGCAACATCAAATCCAACTTTCTTTCTTTCTTAAATTATTGATTATTATTATACTATTCTTCCTCTCAATCTATCCGATTAAAGCTGTCACTTCATTCATACTCATCCTTCGAGATCCAAAGTCCTCCTGTACTCATTATTCGAAACAACCTCATTGCTCTTGATTCTGTAAGTATTTGCAATTCTTATTATGTTTTCAGAATTTACTTTTCTTTGCTCGCTCTTACTGCGAGATCTGAATTTGTGTATCTTAGAATTTCATGATTGTGGATGTGCTATGATGCTTGATTTTTCTTTAGCATAGTTATAACGCTAATTGCATTTAGGAGTTTAGTTATAATCAATATGAAATGGAGGAAGATGGGATTCAGAAGTTGGAGATTGCAGATGCAAGAGTAATTTTAAGTGTCAAAATGATTTTGATCTCAATTTTAGGTTTTATGTGCTGGCATCGTAGGCTAATTGCGTCTGAAGATCATATGATGAAGTGAAAGTCACGGTGCTGTGGTCAAGATGTAGAATTGGTCCATATATATTACTCCACACCACCTATGAATGTCAACCCTAGACCTCCTTAAATCTATGGTTAACATGAATATGTTCACCTTCTTTATACTGAGTTTACAAAGTTTTTATATGGTTCAATATACCTACAGATGATCTGTCAAAGATTATGCAAGTTTGTGCTAACTTTGAAGTCAGAAAGTAACATTTGATTCTCAAAAGTAGAAATTGGATTAAGTCTAATGGTGCGAAGTGGGATTAAGTTTCATATTAGCAGTATTTCCAGAGGTAATCTTCATGTAGCAAGTACAAAGTAGGAAGGAGTAATATTTTTTTTTGGTTATCCACTAAGTGAGATTTGAATGCGTGTCATATGCAACTTTAATATGAAAGTGGCATTACTTGATAAGCTAGTGCTCACAATGTGGTATGCAGGTGATCAAATATGTTTCAAGCGTCAATGATAGTGATGCATACTGCATAGATAAATTGAACGGTTTTGTTCTTAAAAGCTCTACAAAGGGGAGATGCAAGTCTCTATACGTATTTTGGTGTTAAGTCTTCGGATGGAATGTTACATGGCTTAGAACTTCTAAAATTACTACAAGCATGGCATTTAGTGGAATTAAAGAACTCTTTTCCTCAGTAACAAGTCGTTTCTCATCCTCCAAATCTTCTACTGGCCCATATGTATCATCAGGTTTACCACCGCTTGGTGGTTCTGTTCATGGTTATGGTTTTCCTAATTCTAGACAAAAGAATCTTTTAAGACTCTCATCATCACTTCAAGATTTCTCTGCATATCGGCGACTTGATCCAGAAGATAGCAATTCTACCCCTGTAATTGAAAAGAATTCAACAAATACAAACCAACATCATTTTGTTAATGGTGGGACAAGTTTCTCCAAGGAGAAATCATCATCACAAACCAGTGTAAGAAGAAAATGGGTGCGTGTAATCATGGTTCTCCTCTGCTTTCTTTTTTTGGCTTTTGTTATTTATGGGTTGCTATTTTTATATTCCAACTGGGCTCACGGGTCAGCGCGATTTTACGTCGTACTCGATTGTGGTAGCACTGGAACTCGTGTTTATGTCTACCAAGCATCCATAAATCACCAAAAAACTGGCTCCCTTCCTATTTTATTGAAATCAATACCGGAGGATCTTCAGAGCAGACCTAGTTCACAAAGCGGGAGGGCTTATAACCGTATGGAAACTGAACCCGGGTTTGACAAATTAGTCTATAACGCATCTGGTTTGAAGCAAGCTATAAAACCACTTCTTAAATGGGCAGAAAAAAAAATACCTAAACATTCTCATAAGACAACTTCTGTCTATCTGTATGCTACAGGCGGCGTTCGTCGGCTACCAAGTTCTGACTCCGACTGGCTTCTGAAGAATGCTTGGTCCATAATGAAGCATTCATCTTTTTTGTGTCGAAAAGAGTGGATTAAGATCATTAGTGGTATGGAAGAAGCTTATTATGGCTGGATTGCTTTGAATTATCATGCTCATGTGCTTGGATCTAAACCAAAACAAGAAACATTTGGTGCTCTTGATTTAGGTGGTTCATCATTACAGGTGACATTTGAGAGCCAGGATTTTGTTAACAATGAGACTAGCCTAAATTTAAGAATCGGTCCACTTAATCATCACTTAAGTGCTTATTCTCTCGCGGGTTATGGTCTGAATGATGCCTTTGATAAATCAGTAGTTCATCTATTAAAGAAAAATCCACAACCTAATTTACTTAAAGGAAAAGCTGTAATACGACATCCTTGCTTGCAGTCTGGGTATAAAGAGAAATACATATGTTCCCAATGTCAGTCTACATTTCAACCAAACAGAAGGAAAATTTTGGGTAAAGGAGGGAAATCAGGAATTCCAGTTCAGTTAATTGGGGCACCGAAATGGGAGGAATGCAGTGCATTAGCGAAAATCACTGTTAATTTATCCGAATGGTCAACTAAAAGTCAAGGAATCGATTGTGATTTACACCCATGTGCACTTCAAAAAAATTTCCCTCGCCCGCAGGGACAATTCTATGCCATGTCTGGATTTTATGTTGTCTATAAGTTTTTCAACTTGAGTTCTGATGCTGCTCTTGATGATGTTCTAGAAAAAGGTCGTGAATTTTGTGAAAAAACATGGGATTCTGCTAAGAAGAGTGTTCCACCTCAGCCTTTTATAGAGCAATATTGCTTCAGGGCACCATATATTGTTATACTATTAAGAGAAGGCTTGCACATAACAGACCGTCATGTGAATATTGGTTCAGGGGGTATTACATGGACAACAGGTGTTGCGTTGTTGGAAGCTGGGAAAGCAATATCAACACGGGCAGGCCTGCACAATTACAGATTATTACAAATGAAGATAAACCCATTTATCATTCCTGTGGTTTTGGTTGTTTCTTTGTTTGTTGTAGTGTGTGCCTTATCTTGTGCCGGTACGTGTGGACGCAGATTCTTCCGTAGGCTATATGTGCCAATTTTCAGGCATAACAGCACCTCGGGGACTTCTGTTCTGAATATATCAAGCCCTTTTAATTTCCGGCGTTGGAGTCCTATTATTTCAGGTTATTTATCTAAATATAGAATTTGTATTCACGGTAACCATTTAACATGGGATTAACTCATGATTTGTGGTGGCTTTTCAGGGGAAGGAAGAGTTAAGATGCCTTTGAGCCCAGTAGCAAGTGCTCAAAACAGGGCCTTTGGTCCAGATATCCAGCTGGCAGAATCTTCGCTATACCCATCATCTAGCAGTGTTGCACATAGTTTTTCCTCAAGTAGTCTGGGTCAAGCCCAATTCGATAGTAGCAGTAACATGGGTGCATTTTACTCGGGCCCTCACCGAGGTCAAATGCGTCTCCAAAGCAGGCGATCACAGTCTCGAGAAGACCTTAATTGCTCAATTGCTGATGCACATTTGGTCAAGGTTTGAAATTTTCTTCAAAATATACAACATATTGCTCAAAATAAACTCAATTTTCATGAGGGCCTTTACAAAACTTTGTTCAATATGCAAAGTCTTTTTGAACCTGAAGCGAGTCAACTGAAACATTCTGATGGCTACCTTGTAAATACGTTAACATGTTGATCTTTACTAGTTTGACCAAGTGGTTGTTGAAGCTGAGGCCTATTTTGTACGATCATTTTGCCATCGTTAAGTAGGAGAGATTGATGTTGGGATCATATTGGACTAGTTTTTGTACGATATCTAATAGATTTACATATTCGGTTATTTTAAGTGATATTGTCTCGAGGCTGCCCTGGCCTTTATTTTGTCTGTAGGATCAAATATGATGACCCAATGAATAATCTAAAACATTTAGCAACCAAGTAAAATGAATTTCTCAACCGAATTACAAAATCATCAATGGTTGCGTCACACTGTGACAGGAAATGGTCATGTTTTATAGATCTTTTTTTTTCTTTTTCAAAAAGCATCTGATCAAAATGACGTCCTCTAAGGTTCCAACAGCTATTTCTTTAGGGTTTAATATTTAGGTGTGCAGTTGGAATCTTTGGGGGTATGACTAACTATGTCTTTTATTAATGGCTTCTTCCACATTCTATTATAGTATAAAAAGAAACCAAACACCAAGATGAAGCTTCTTTTTGCTGCAATCTTGAAGCAGTTAGAACGTATGATAGGATTGATATTATGTATAAATTCAAGGGATACGATGCAATGCATCTCCTTTCTTTTGGTGATCAAGTTAAGATTATGATGACATCAAAATAGAATGCAACTTTATTTTTCTATCTGGTTTATTCTGAGATGTAAAACGACAAATCAAACAACATAGTTACATTGTTACAATCCAAGCTTGGGAGACAAGGCATAACCCACAACATCGTCAAGACCATTTTGAACCGGAAGAGCATCGATTGAAGCACTCTTATGTGGATATGTGTAGGCACTTTGACGTCATCTGTGGGAAAAGTGATTTGTGATTTGGTGTTTAGATCTTGACCAACCGGAACACGGCCATCTTTAATTAGTCCAGAATAGAAATTGAAGATCCTTGTAAATTTGATATATCGTAGTTCAGGTCAAGCTAGTAGAACATGTTACTTTTACTTTTAAGAGGAAGGAAAAAAAAAAACTTAAGTTGGTGTAAAGATGTGTGTCCCTGTCATTTGAAACTGAAAGGATATGTCACGTAATAAGGTGATACCGGTGGGTGAAATGCGCACGTTGTGGCCAGGTATTAAAATTTGTATCGCTCTATTTAAACGACATAAATATTAGTATTCATCCGGTAAAAGAAATTCACCATTCACGTTGATAAATAGACTTGTTTTTTTTGTCTTCCCATGAGAGTGTATAGATAACATACTATTAATGTGTGGGTGGTGTTTTGCAAAGTTGAGTTAGATTGCATGAATAGTCACTAGAATTTATAAATTGCAAACATAGTTCATAGTTTTATGAAATGATATAAAATAATTCACACTATTAAATGAATGTTAGAGATTAAGGGACTGTTTGATAATATTCAAATGATTAAGTGCTGAACCAATAAAAGGTCTGAACCATTAAGTGCTGTGTTGATACATGTGTCCCTAGATTCTGAGCTGAATGTAAAATGTCTTGAGTATATGTAATTGAACGATGTTTAATGAAATACATTTGGTTGTTTATATTATAATGTTTATATATTTCATTAATGGGTTGAGTAATGATTAATTATATAGGTTGGGTTTGTTTGAATTGGTATGCATAATGTTGTAATGACTGACACATTCAAACTTAACATGATGTAGTTATCATGCGAATGGGCCATGCCAATGGACTATACGCATGAATAACTTCATGCGAATGGCTCAGTCGCACGATCAATCCAGGAGACTGGATCAATCATAAGACTGAAGCATGAGATTGATCCAGTCGTACGACTGAAGGCTCAGTCGTGAGTATGGATCATACGCATATCTCAATCGCACGACTGAACCATGCGAATGGTTCAGTCGCCCGAATGAGAAACCCTTACCTATAAATACCACCTAGTTCGTGGAAAAACGTAACACTTCGAATACTAGAAACTCTAATCGACCCAGAACGTGCTGTTCGACCATTCCAACTTCATAGAGCGTTTCAGATCATTCCTAGTCAATTTATAACGTTTTCTAAACGTTAGGATTGATCTTGATTTCGTTCTCACTGATTGGATCGCCAATCAAATAGGATTCCGCACTATTTGATCTGGTACAACGAAGAATCGGTTAGTACTCCGTACGTACACGGTCCTAACATGCTGAATCATTAAGAGGTCTGAAATATTAAGAGCTAGTATATCGTTTAACTATTTAAAAGCAAATGTCTGACCAATTCAGATAAGAGGTCTTAACCATTCATCATTAGACCTCTTAACCATTCAACATTAATATAATGCTTAACCATTCAGAGGCAAATGTCTTAACCATTCAGACATTTCCTTGTGAAACAAACAGTCTGAACCATTAAGTGCTGAACCATTCAGACATCTGAACCATTAAGAGGCTGATTAAGAGGCTGCCAAATAGCCCCTAAGTAGGGTAATCTTGTCATTTTACATTCTTTTTTATTTAATTTCTTTTAACCTACAAGAATTTTGTTATATATAAGTTATTATATACTTCTTTTTGCCCTGTTAATATTATTTATTGTTATTATTATCATCCTTAAGAAAGCCCTAAGACTCCGATTTTTACAGCCTCCACCACCACCATCACCATTATCGACCACCGTTCCACCACTACCGGTGCAACCCAACCATAACATCATTGCCATCTCCATCGAAAGCAGCCTAATGGTTGTTAATTTTGTCAAGCTAGATAATGAGGTTGCGATTGAAGAGAGTAAAAAGGGTTGGCAGATTTGGTTTGAGATCTTCGACGGGTGTTATTGTGTGACTATGAAGAAGACTCTATTGTACACATAAAAAACGAAAACGAAAATGAAATTAAAGGGAGTGTTGACGATGGTTGAGTATGAGAAGAGAAGGGAGGTGGTGGGGTGGGGACATGTACGAGTGTTTATAGATAATTAATATATATATATATATATATATATATGTGTATGTATATATATGTATATGAAGGGAGGTGGTGGGGTGGGGATGTGTATGAGTGTTTATAGTTAATTATAATATATATTAAAGACTTATGTCGGTGGCTACAGTGCCACCGACCTCTTAACAAAACCCTAATCCCCAAAGTCCTCTTCATCGACACCCACCAATCTCCCGAACCACACGCACAGACATCCCTTCAATCATCCGAAGAAGTGATAATCAAAATCCCAGGCTCGATCATCCACTTAATCGACAAAGAACAAAGCATCGAACTCTCCTCCGGCGTGTTACAAATACTCCGTCTCCGTCAAGGCACCGCCGTTGTCGCCGTCCTTGTTCGCATCGGCGACCTCATCCAATGGCCGTTGGCCAAAGACGAAGCCGTCGTGAAGTTAGATGGATTGCACTACTTCTTCACCCTACGCGTCCCCTCCGATTCAAATTCGGGTCATGAATCAGATCATTTGTTGAATTACGGGTTGACAGTTACTAGAGGAAAGGGGTTGGAGGAGTTTGATAGGGTTTTGGATGAGTACAGTGCGTTTTCGGTGAAGGAGGTGGAGAGGGGTGTTGCGGCGGTGGTGGGGGTGGAGGGCGGTGGCTCTGCGGAGGCGAAAGTGGCGGCGTATTGGACGACGTTAGCCCCGAATGTGGAGGATTACAGCGGGTCTGTTGCGAGGATGATTGCTGCGGGATCGGGTCAGCTGATA
>BJCO01465761.1:0-13991 GCA_018326465.1 Flaveria floridana
TATATATATATATATATATATATATATATTCAATATCATAAGTTTAGTTATATATCTATACTACTATATAATACATTTTTTGGAAGACAAGATAGTAATTTTACTCAAATTGTAAGATGCCTAATATAATATTTTAAGTATAGAGTACAAGTATCCCATACCATAGTTTTATTTTTACCCCTATTTAATAAACTCTTTTAATTAATACACTATTTAATACATATTATTAATACATTATTTAATAATATAATATTATTTAATTTAACATATTAAATATTATATTATTTGTAACACTTGAAAATGACATTTAAATTTATTAAATACAATTTAAATAATCAAGTATAAAATTATTATATTGTCCTCATAAAATGTAATATACAGTAGTATAGACACAACTAATATTTATAACTAATAATAATATTTTCTACGGGTATTTTGGGTAGTCGATAACTTTAGTATTTATTAGTAAATTTGTTCATACATGACATATTAGTTAATATGTTTAAAAAGTATAACAATAAAAATATAATAACATTAATAGTAATGATTATTTTTATTAAAAGATTAACAACAACAACAACAATTTGTATAAAAATTTAAAACTGTGTTTTTTTCATGTTATTGTATCTGTAACAATCTAATAATAACTATCATTAATCATGATACAATGTTCTATATTTTATGATAGTTTTTATTCAAATACATTTAACATATTTGTTTAATTGATATTCACGACTTATTAAATATCATATGTTCAATAATAGTATCATGACGATATAATAACGAATCACTAAAGCATGTCTAGATATCTATGAGAATCCGAGCGCTTATATCATTGAGCTCGCTAAAATCAAAATAATCCCAAAAACTATCATTGCGACATTCACATATGCATTTAAAATCAAAGCGCGGGTGTCCACTATACTACGATATAAAGCAAAATCTTAGGATACAAATGTAATTTTACAATGGAAATAAGACACCTAATACAACTTTTTAAGCATTAGGTATAAGCGTTCAATGCAATAATTCTTATTTTAACCCCTTATTAATAAACTTCTTGTAATTAATACATTATTTAATATTGTAAGATTACTTAATTTACTACATTAAATATTATATAATTTTTAGTATTTTAAAGTAGCATATAAATTTATAAATAAGTATTATCTTATTTATTACTATCTATAAACCATCTCTTTAAAATAATATTGTAATTTTACAATAATTTTAAGAAAACATATAAAGGATTTCAAGCTTTAATTTTTAATATTATAAGAAATCTTCCTATTACACTCTTATTCTAGCTTTAAAGAAATGTACCATATGATTTTTTTATTAATATATCTATATTTAATATCTAATGTCATAATAAATATTTTTTGTTGTATCAAAGCAATTCAACCTATACTATGTTGAATATAATTTTTTTTGAAAATATTAGTTAAACTTTAATCATGTTCGACACTTATGTTTACTGAAAAAGTTGAGTCATTTAACTATTCTTATTAATGCTAATTATTTTTGTAACAATGTGTTAGCTCTAACATATTATAATTATTAAATATTTAAACCATAAAACAAAATAATTGATAAATTAGGTGAAATATAACAAGTATAGACTTGTAAATTGTTTACTCTACCGCAACACACGAGTTACCCACTAGTTATAAAAAATTATGTGAATACCGATATAAATAAAAAAGGTCATGTGTTAAAATACCATGGTATTTCAAAAATTGATATTCGTTCTTTAATATTATAGACATAATAATTATTTAATTCTCATTTTTAATGCATCTCTAAAAAACAATGAATATCCAACAAGAAACGGTGAAACACAATGAAAATCAGAGTTGGATCGACGAGCTCCGATTTTGATCGAGGTTGACCGATTTCGAGTTATTTTGTTGAGTTGTAAAAACCGATTCAATAAATATTTGAGTCTCGAGTTTTGCAACACTGGTTGTGAAGATTTTGAGTGGAGAGAGGTCGTTGGAGTTGGTTATAGATAGGTTATGGGGGTGGTTCCGGTGTGGTGGTGGGTCGTGGGTTCAAGTGTTTACAAGAGAAGAGAGTAAGAACTGAAGAAGTAGAGGGTCCCGTTTAATTTAATTTAAATGTAATATAAAGTGAGGCTAATAAATAAATAAATAATTTATTTTTTTTGTTTTTTTAATATAAGAGTACTTTGGTCTTTTTAAAATATTTAACATAAAAGTTAACATCTATCAGTGTAAGAGATCAATACTGTTACATTTATACATAATTAGGAATAGTTTTTTTAGTTTTTGAAAGTTGGAAACAAAATACGTAAATTGATATACCATAAGGACTATCTACGTACTTACCTCAAGTTGATTATTTTCTTTTTAAAGTAACGACCACTAGACCATTGGTAACGGTCAAATCTGGACAAATAAAAAAACGAGGGAAACAAGCAAAATCCCTCAGTCAAATCTGAACGAATTAAAATCGTAAATTTGACATACCATAGCGACCATATGTGCATTTAACTCAAGCTATTTATTTTCTTTTAAACGTAACGACCACGAGACCGTTGGTAACGGTCAAATTTAAACGAATAAAAAAACGAGGGAAACAAGGAAAATCCCTCGATACGAAGGAATTTTAACCGAAAAAATCAGAGGTGGTGTTTCCACCCGAGAACTTTCTACGCCCGAACAAAAACTTTGTTTCCCGGCTCTCACCCTGACACGGCGATACATAATACACAAACTTTTGTTTCCCGTCTCCCTATCCGACACCCAAAAAGAAAATGAAATACATTTAATTTAATATTATGATGCAATAATATTATAGCCAACCTGCAGTATTTATGTACTACCATCACAAGGTTTTTGCAGGTCACCTTTGAAATCAAAAGAGGACCGAAACTCCGGACGACTCACCCTCTTGCAATTGAAGGCGACCAAATTTTCCGTCAAGAAACGTTTCATTCACTCAATCTCTGATAACTTCGGTGATCTTGTTTGCATAAATCGATCCTTTGTTCATCCGATCGGCACCAATTTTCATCAGGAAACATGACCAACATTAACGCCACAGAGATGAACTACATCGTCTACCGTTACCTTAGGGAATCAGGTAAATCGTACACGATTCTGCCGATATGTGTTTGTTTATGTTGATGAAGCACTGATCGTTCTTCCATGCATGCGTTTCACCGATTTTTAGCGGTTGCGTGTTGAAATCGCCCTTTTACGTTTGAATATCTGTGATCTGTAGTTTTTGGTATCGTGTGGTTCTGGAATTTTTACGTTGAATTAGTGGATTTTGTAGTTTTGGTTGATGGTTTTGTACCGGGGTTTTTGTTTAATTGTGTACGCATAGTGTTGATTTTGTGTTTTCTTTGTGAAATAATTCTAGGGTTTGTAGGTGGTTGGTTGAGTAAAGCATTTTCTCGGTATAATTTCAATTCAATTTCGGATATGGGGATGAATAATCTTGTGACCTATAAGATCACTGTAAAGTGTAACCTTGAGATTGATTTTAATAGATGATCTGATCTATTGGGTGGTGTACAGGGGAAACATGAGATTATTGTGTTCTATTGAGAATAGTAGTTGATCACTAAGATACAGTAAAGTACAAAAGAAATGTGAATATTGGTCACCCTTGTATGTTGAGTTGTAGAGATCACGGTAAATATGGAAATGTTAAATTGATTTTGAAATTGAAGAATACAGCCTAAGATGGTTTAGTTATCATTAAGCTTAATGTTCTATGTACTTACAATGTATTGCTCATTGTACTTCCAGGTTTTGTGCATACAGCTTTTAATTTTCGACATGAGGGGCGTATCAACGAGGATAATAGTATTGATGAACATTCGGTTCCACCTGGAGCCCTTGTAACTCTTGTACAAAGAGGACTTCAGTATCTTGAAATGGAAGCAAATCTGAATATTGTCAGCGTACTAAACTACTTCTCTAGTTCTGGGTTTATTTATTTATTTATCTATTATGGCCCTGATCATGTTTTTTCAAGATTTCCAGGGTGATACAGGTGTAACTGAAGATTTCTCGTTCATAAAACCATTTGACCTCCTCACTATGACTACCGATAAACTAAAACAAATTGTAGAAGAGAAGAAGAAACATCAGGCTGCAAAGGAACCTGAGAAACAAAATAAGGGGAAAGAAATACAGGTGGATAACGAGCAAGTTATTAAGGATAAGCAAAAAGAAACTGAACATGACAAGGTTAACTATAAACTAAAAGAAAGTGCAACAGTTGGAGGTAAGCGTCTTGAATTTCTTCCTTTGTGTTTGAGCAAAGTATAAGCATAAGAAACACGTGCACGTTTCATTTGGAATTACTCCATCTGATTAAGAGTCCACTTTTAGTTTAGAATTTGGAACATGGTATATTTCCTAATTCAAAAACTGAAATAGATGTTTAAGTTTATATCCATAGAAGGTTGTATTGTAATAGATCATAGTTAGCTTATATTTTTTTCTACGTTGTGGGCGCTCTTATCCTCATGTTAACCTTTTGACAAACATGATCTTATTGAGGAATCCCATTTGTTAATGTATTCATGGATGGAAACGTGCCAAGCATATGGAGTAACTTGTCATAAAACGAGTAACATCATTAGTGTAGAAAATGGTTGAAATCCCATATGACCAAATATATCTGACAAGTCTCACTATATGTCAACCCAAGATGCATCTTCCTCTCCAGGACTTCGAAAAGGTGTTATTAGCTCAATGTCGCTGTCAAATCTTCCAAAAAGTTGGAACCAAGTAACACCCAGATGCACCCAGATGCAATATGTGAACAATTTTTTAGGAGGAGGAGGTATAATCTGGAAGGATAAATTTTTTTTTCATGTCATGAAGATTCTTCATGCAAAGCTTCTTCCATGTTTCCCTGACACGTCACCCTTTTAATTTTATACCGTATTACAGATTTCGACCTATGTAAGTTAGGAGGATTTTAAGTTAACCTGGGCTTGTTTCCAGAATTTTGAGTGCCATGGTGGTAGAAATCATATATTTCCACGGTCTTCCACGGTCTTACCTGTGTAATATTAGGGCTTCAATTGTGATCCGAGCTCTGGATTGGGATAGAAAGAGAGACACGAACCAAAAATGATTCAAAACAGTTCGTTGATACGTCTTTCCACGGTTTCCACGGTCTGTGATCTTCTTTGTTATTTATTTATTTATTACGTATTACTATAGTTGCTTGCTTATCTTTTATTATGTCAACTACAGTAGCAATAATCCTTCTTTGGTAAGCATGTGCGTCTCCTTAATTAGGAATTGTGTTTTTCCAGTTTTGATATATGAACTTAGTTGTGTACAAATAAGTTCTTAGTAGAGAAATCTCTTGGGTGGTAAGATTTATTCAACAAAACACACATGTACCAATACACAGTTTTGTTAGCTTTGACACACATGTAAAAAATGATAATTAAAAATATGTGAAACATTACCTTTTGTTGTGTGTGTGTCAGGTGGGTGGGTGTGTTGGGGTTTGGGGGGTTGATATATTAGAAGGATGAGCCATTGGCATAAAGAATGCACGAGATGCTTGTTGTAAGAACATGGCAACACTGGCAAACGATGAGCGTACTTAGATTTCTTTACCAAATAAGCACAATGAATATAAAATTTCATTGCTTTTTAGCATATATTAATGATACGTGCTAAGCATATAATCTTTTGGGGGGGGGTATGCTTTAGGATCTAGACCAGTGGATATGGCTACCTCTTCAACACCCCGAACGCGTGGGGTCCGTAGTTCAGAATTATTGACCCTGGTTGGACATACTGCTGAGGTTTGGCCATCTTCCTAGTGGTTATACCATATTGATTTCAAAATTATTTATTAATATTTCTAGCCCATTTTCTTTTTTTGCTTAGGTTTATGCTTGTGCTTGGAGTCCAGCAAGTTTACTTCTTGCATCAGGGTATGTTATCGTAATATAAACCAAGTTCTACTTTGGATATATTATTGTTGTAAGAAAACAAACAATAATAGCTCTTCATTTGATTTAATTTTCTATTTTCATGCTTTAGGTCTGAAGATTCTACAGCTAGGATTTGGAGAATTGCAGATAAGACTAATAGCTCTAGTGCAATAAATAGGCTTGCTGGTTCACGTATACTGAGGCATTCTAAAGCTAAACCATATGAGTATAGAACTCGTGTCGCAACACTTGATTGGAATGTGAGTTCCATTGCCTCGTTGGCAATTATTTTATCAATATTATCCATTTTGTTAATTTATATAATCAAATTATGTGCAGTTGGATGGAACTCTTCTTGCCACCGGTTCAAATGATGGGTTAGCTAGAATATGGAATACAGATGGTGTGCTTTTTGCTGTTTTTTAGTTGTTTCTTTCTAGGATCCTCAGGTTATTGTTTATTTGGCTGTTTGCTTATCCAGGTGAGCTGAAGAGTATTTTAAGCAACCACCAGGGACCCATATATTCTGTTAAGTGGAATAAGATGGGTGATTACCTTCTCACTGGAAGCTTTGATGGAAGTGTTATTGCCTGGGAAGTGAATGCTAACGAAATGGGTCAACAATTTAAATTCCAATCAGGTGATATTATATTAATTATTTATCGTGACAAATATATTCCTTGTTTAAAGCCTAAAACTAACTGCCATGTGTCACCAACATGGTAGGTCATCCTGTGGTTGTTGATTGGCGGACCAATCGCACATTTGCTGGCGCAGCTAATACTATGATATATGTTTGCAAGATAGGAGATAGAGAACCGGTCAAAATGTTATCTGGGCATAAGGTTTGTAAGATTTTCTCAATAATGTTTACATGGTATTTATTGGGGCTTATAGAAACTTTTGATATGGCAACAGTCATTTGATGAATAGAATTTTATACGATTTCAGGATGAAATTAATTGTGTCCAATGGGATCCAAGTGGTTCACTATTGGCTTCCTGCTCTGATGATATGACTGCAAAGGTTGTATTTACTTATTTTCATAGTAACTGGAAAATAGCCTTCGACGTGTTGCTTTGTGATCTGACTTGGAACTAAAAATTGTTCAGGTCTGGAATTTGAAACATGAAATACCCGTTCGTGATTTTCAAGATCATGCCAAGGTGAATCGTTGTTGTTATTGCTTCATTTGATTATTGCATTGTGCTTTAAATAGGTATCTTTAATTTCTGATTGTTGGCTCTAATTAATCACTTACAGGAGATATATACAATCAAATGGAGTCCCACTGGACTTGAAACAAACAATTCCCCTAACCATCTATTGTTGGCAAGGTACATTGTCTCGCAATTTATTTCATTTCCCTGCTTTCCTTAACTAGGTTGAATTTTTGTGGCTTGATTTTGGGTTGTCACAACTCCTTACTTGTTGATAATTAGTACTATTACGTTTTAATTTTTTTTGCACTGTGCTAGTTGATTCTTTGAGTGCCTATAGATATTAATCAATGATTTAAGAATTAGAATTTATTGCATCATAATCAATATCTTCTTTTCCAGTGCTTCATCTGACTCTACCGTGAAACTATGGGATGTAGACTCTGGAGGACTCTTCTGCAGTTTGAATGGCCACAGGTGTGAACCTCACTATCCTTGCTATATTCTTCTCCTCATGAAACACAAAGTAAAGTAATAATTGTATTAGTAGTCAGTTCCTCATACAAAATGTACACAAATAGTTATAAATAGAATATCTTTTGGTGTTGGAAATGCAAACTAATATATGATCGAAAAGATGACAACAAATAGATAATGTATGGAGTATACACTACTAGATGGGCCTCCAACACAGAACAAAAATTTTATGTTGCGAACTGTGAAAATACATAATTTTTTAAATGTAATACTTAAAATGCTTTAAATGTAATACTTAAGGGCGGTTATGGAACCGCATAAGCATCTCTCTTTTTCAATCCCACTACACCTGTCGATGGTACGTATAAATGTTTATGCGGTTTTCACAACACTACTTAAATTTGGTCATGTATTGAATGCGCCCCTGCACTACTATATTTGTATCTATTTACCAATAATTAGTGTTTAATGACAAGTACACAATTCCGATGTATGATTTTACTTGATAATTTACAGGGACGCTGTGTATTGTCTGGCGTTTAGTCCAAACGGAAAGTATCTGGCAAGTGGTTCGCAGGACAAGGTGATGAACATATGGTCAGTAAAAGATGGGAGGATTGTGAAAACCTATTTTGGTAACGGGTGCATATCTGGAATCAGCTGGAACAAGAATGGTAACAAGATCGCTTACTGTACTCATAACAAAACTATTTGTGTTTCGGATATCAGGGTGTAAACCGCCTTGTGGCTGGCTAGTAGTGTACAGACCACATAGAGATCAGCTTAATATGACTGATACCATGAACGCAGTTGCTTTGTTTTGTTGAATATTTGGTCAAATTTGGATGGATGTTTTTTTTTCTATATTGTGTTTTGTGTTCTTGTTTTATGGTCATTTTGATTGATTACCTTTATGCAAAGGTTAATCATGTGTCTTTAATAAAGATGTGATGGGTGGGTTTTTCTTCCCTCTTCTTTATTTGGGCCATAGGCGGTTTAATGGTTTATATATTTATTTTGTACTTTTTTGTGCATATGCATATGCATATGCTGGTAATTCATTTTATTGATTGTTTTTTCAGCAATGACACAAATATTTTCTTGCAAAAAAAGAATAAAAAAGTTTATGTTCTATAAGTTATTTTAATATATAATAACTATTAGGTCTATGTTCATGAAAGTTTTTACATAACATTTCCGTTTTATAAAAGTATTATTGAACTTTCTTTCAAGAAATCTGCAAAATTGCATTACATGTTAGCAAGAAATGTATTTACATGTTAGGGTTTGTATCGTTCTTTTTGATGCCTTGCTTGAATCTCCTTTTCTACTTTCGTTGATAATGGTAGACGGTAAGAATAATCTTGAAAGTTTTAGGTGTAACATCTCAGTTAAATTACATCATTTATGGAGAAAAAAAAATAATAAATCATAAAAAATGTCAACTTCATCAATATGTTTTGGATTCTTTGGTGTAGATTAAAAACAAATCACCTTGTTAAAAATGCTTAGATGAGAGCAAGAGAGATGAAAGATGAGATACAACATTGCCTCCAGCATTTTAGAATGTTAACTATGCCTTGCTTGAATCTCCTTTTCTACTTTCGTTGATAATGATAGACGGTAAGAATAATCTTGAAAGTTTTAGGTGTAACATATCAGTTAAATTACATCATTTATGAAGAAAAAAAATGATAAATCATAAAAAATGTCAACTTCATCAATACGTTTTGGATTCTTTGGTATAGATTAAAAACAAATCACCTTGTTAAAAATGCCTAGATGAGAGCAAGAGAGATGAAAGATGAGATACAGCATCGCCTCCAGCATTTTAGAATGTTAACTAATTTTAGAATTTATTTATCATCTATTAGAACCCTTATTTTCAAAAAAAAAAATCTATTAGAACCCTTAACTTCTCACGATTAATAGAATCACGAATGGCCTTTATGTAAAAGGAAATGTGATAGATCACTTTACATGAAAAGCAATTTAAAAATCTAATAAAGAAAAGTAAAAGTGATATTTAACATCAAAGTAATGATAAAAAAAAATACAACCAATAATAACCTAACCATTTTGTCTAAGTATCACATTCTAATAAGAAGAAAAATTGTCGGTTTGGTTATTAACTTATTATTATTTGAAGGTCCCTCCAATGGCAGTTGGCATAAACCACTCTGCAACAACATCTTCTTCTACACCATCCCAATATCACCATGCTCACATTCACCAAATCCAAAACCCTCAAACTCACAACCACAATCATCCACTCAATCCATTCCCAAATCACCTCACACCCACTAATCCCCCTCTTCATCTTCTCCATCTTCCTCATCAAACTCCTCCTCCTCTGCTCACACCCCCCACCACCGCCGCCGGCGACACTCCCACCTCCGCCCAACGCCACCTGCAACGACGGCCACATCTTCGTCTACAATCTCCCACCCTTCTTCAACTCCGATCTAATCACCCCATGTGAACTTTCAGATTTAGACCCTTGGCATTGGCAGTGCGGCGTCGCCACCAACGCCGGCTACGGTGCCACCGCCGCCGCCCCCGACCTCGTCGGAATCGTGCCGGAGAATCTAACCCACCTCTGGCACCGTACGAACCAATTCTCATCGGAGATCATCTTCCATAACAGGATCATGAAGCATAAATGTAGAACTATGGAGCCAGAATCTGCTACGGTGTTCTACATACCCTTTTACGCTGGACTCGCGGTCGGAAAATATCTCTTCTCCGATAGTACTACAGAAGAACGTGATTCTCACGCCGTGAAGTTAATACAGTGGGTCCAAACACAACCCTACTGGCGGAGATCCAACGGCTCAGATCACGTGATCGTCCTGGGTCGGATCACGTGGGACTTCCGGAGGTTAACCGACCCGAATACCCGATGGGGCTCCAAGTTCCTAAACATGCCGGAGATGCAACACGTCACGAGGCTCACCATCGAAAGAGCTCCGGCGGACCACCGTGACGTCGGTATACCCTACCCCACCGGATTCCACCCCACCTCAATCTCCGACATCCGCACGTGGCAAAACTTCGTCAGAACGTACGACCGAACGTCACTCTTCACGTTCGTCGGAGCTTCTCGTGACGACGTTGGCGACGACATCAGAGGACTGTTGCTAAAAACGTGTCGTAACGAGTCAAAAACCGGTGTTTGCCGGTTGGTTGACTGTGCGTTGACTCCATGCGCCAACGGGAGCTCGGAGATCATGAGGTCGTTGTTGGGGTCGGAGTTTTGTTTGCAGCCGAGAGGCGATAGTTTCACGAGGCGATCGGTTTTTGATTGTATGGTTGCGGGTGGGATTCCGGTTTTGTTTTGGAACCGTACGTTATATGATCAGTATGAGTGGTATTTGCCCGCGGAACCGGAGACTTATTCGGTGTTTATTGATCATGGTGAAGTTGCACAAGGGAAGAAATCGATAAGGAAGGTTTTGGAGGGGTATAGTAGGGAAGAGGTGAGGAAGATGAGGGAGAATGTTATTGAGATTATACCCAAGATTGTGTATGGTGGTGGTGATGGGATGAAGGATGCTTTTGAGATTGCAGTGGAGGGGGTGATGAAGAGGTTTAAGGCGGAACGGGAGCAAGTACGGTGAGAATCCGCGGGAAAATGATTTTGGAACGGCGATACATGATACGTAAAATATTGTTGTGTGTCGGGTTTTGGTATGGTATAGTATGGTATGGTATATTGTATTTTTGTATGATGTTATATTAAAAGTTGACAACGATATGACATCTAGTGGGGAGAAATTTACTTTGAAATTGCGTTTGTTAGCCATATGGATTATGGGATTGTAACATGTTATATGGTTAGTATATAATGGTTATTTGGTTGGATCATGTTGCACAAAGATGATGTTCAAAAAAATCACGGGGTTGATGTGAGGACTAAAGTAACAAGGTAAAAGAGGAGTGTTTTCATAGGAAGTCGTCTTTGGGATGTTGTGATGTTGTGTTGTTCTTGTCTTATCGAGTCAGAACGGAGGTTGAAAACCATAAACAAGTTAGGAAAGAAAGAATTCGTCACATACTTGATATTTGAAATTAAGGTGTACGAATAACAGGCAATTAACTACTCCAAATAGAGACTAAAGGGCCTCTACTATCTGTGAGATCCTCTAACAGTAAACAATGATATAGTATTTGTAGGCGAATGATAGTTGATCAAACCCTGACGTTGATATCATGCATATATCATACACATCTCATTAACGAAAGAAATATATCGCATACATTTATCTGTCTCTCATCTCTCATCTCTCTCTCTCTCTCTCTCTTATCATCTTTCTGAACCCATTTTTATTCTCACACTAGAGGATTGTCATAGAAAGACTTTCTTTATTATGACATTCTAATGCTGGTGTTTCGAGTGTGTAGATTGACATAGCTCCAAGCCAATTTGAGGGGTCAACTAATAAGCGTGAAGATTATCTTTGACATCTACAAGTTACAAGTTTGGTTGAGATTTGCTTTTACAGTAGTAAAGTAAATTTTTTTAGAAGAAGTCGAACTTACTAAGTTCGACAACCCTTGTAATGAAAAGAAATTCACGCCAACTCTTGTTGTGTTGCATGAATGAGCATTAACATGATTTCTACAAAATACTCTAAATAAATAATATTCAGAATTTATCGTATATTATAATCAATATATTGCTTTTTATTATATAATTGGATACGACTAATCCACGTACACACCACTAATTAAAGTTTACCCAAAAAAACAAAAAAAAAAAAAACTCTTCCCACTGGTTGATTTCCATAAACCCATCAAATATAGTCCAACACTCCAATAGTCCAATTATATAATGTGGATTGAAGAAAGAGACCCAATATCAGATAAAGTGATGGGCTGTGAAGTTGACCCAAAGGTTACCACTATAGTTGCGACCCATACATTTTAAAGCCCATATGTAATGCGGCTTAATTTCATAAACCGCAAGTTTCACACAAGGGGTGCAAACGAGCCAAGCCACTCGTGAGCTACTTGATATCGGATTGATAAAAAACTCAAAACGAGTTGAGCTTATCGAGCCCGAGCCAAGCTCGAGCTTGAAAAAAAGCTCATTTAATTATCGAGCCCGAGCCCGAGCTTCACGTATCAAGCTAGAGCTAGCTCGCAAGCCTAAACGAGCTTTTTATTTATATATTTTTATTTAATTTTTAAATAAATTATATAAATAATATTTATTATATATAAAGTTATGATAAATAACAATTAAATAATATGTGTAATGTTATATATAATATATATATAATTATAAATATATATCAAAATTAAATATAAAGTTATTACAAATAATATTTAAATAACTAAACGAGCCGAGCCCGAGCTTGAAAAAGTATTTATCGAGCCGAGCTCGAGTTTTAAAACTAAAGCTCGAAACGAGTTGAACTCGAGCTCTCCTAAGTCATCACGAGTCGAGCTCGAGCCTATACGAGTTCGGGCTCGGTTTGGCTCGTTTCCACCCCTACCCACCACCACTCCCCTCCCTTTCTACGTCCTCTTCGATGCCAAAACCGCCTCGCGTCTTCTACTACCATATAAAATAATAAATATCATATCATGTATTACTAATCAACTATATTTATATATATGTATACATGATAATACATGTAAAGTAAATATCATTACAATAAGCTACATGGCGCTTACTTACGAGCTTTTTCAAGGTACACTTTAAAAACTTTTTAAGCCGATTAATTAATAATTGTTATAAAGTCGATGGTGAAACCAAATAAATGACCGATTTGACCGGTTTAATGGTTACACGTAAGCAAAACAACCAAATTTATCTATTCCAAGTTGTACAAGACTTTGTTGATCGAAGGGATTTTGTGAGAAAAATTAAAAGTGTTTGGACTTTTTACGTGCAAAATATTATTGAGGAATTTTTATGTGAAAAAACAGAAAGTATATTATTTTTTCATCGTATTTACCCATTTTTAATGTATTTTGAAAATTAAAATTTTATATTTTTTGTCTGGGTGTAACATATGATAATTAAGAAAAATCAAAGAACGCCCCACCAACGTATAATTTTCTTAAACAGCTAATTGGATCACTGACAGACCATTAACACACCCGACCACTACTAGAAAAACTGCAATAGATGACGCGCATTGCGCGTCATCTTTGGGGTCAGATGACGCGCAAATGCGTGTCAAGGAAGGGGTAGTAATAAATGATAGATGACGCGCATCCGCGCGTCATCTGTTTATGACGCGCAAAAGATGACGCGCATTTTATGACGTGCAAAAGATAACGGGCAATGCGCGTCAAGGAAGGGGTAGTCATAAATGACTAGATGACACGCATCCGCATGTCATCTATGAAATTTTTATGACGTGCAATAGATGACGCGCAATGCACGTCATAAAATT
>BJCO01465762.1:0-11393 GCA_018326465.1 Flaveria floridana
TTGTAGCTTTTCAGTAGTTTCTTTTCAGTTGTTGTAATAAGTTTAACACTTAGCATTTTGTAAGAAGATGTCAGCTATTTGACATCTTAAGTAGTTTAGGTAGTTTCAGTAGTTTGTTAAAATAACGGTTTGATGTCACTATCAAGTGACATCAGCTGACGTCATTCTTCCTATAAAAGGAAGATGACCTAATTGTAATCCTTGCTGAAGCGTGTGATTCAATAGAAAATAACTTTTTGCAGAATTCGTCTCTCTCTCTCTCTATAACTTACTGTTACATGCAAAATCATTTGTGTTCTTGTTCTAATTTCTAATTCTTGTGCTAAATCCATTGCGAATACAACCTAATTGATCAAACTAGAGGCTGAGATCCTTTCAGTTACTCCTTCTATGGTTGGAACTCGGTTTTCACCTTGAAAACCCTCTTTTTGGGTGATGTTTGCACCATCTAACTTGCACATCTTGTAACCCTCTGAAGTAAAGATCCTAACATGCTCAAAAATAGTTTTATAACCTTATAATAACCTGTTTTTAAAGTTATATAAGGTTTTGGTAATGTTTAAGCATGATATATAACGTTTTACACGAGTAATAGGTGAAAATGGTGAAATCACTATTTTACAACTTGTTCTTGGGTTATATGATAAAACCATGAGTTAGAATCGTTATTTCAGTAAGTTTTGGATGATATTGGGTGTATGAGGTGATGTCCATGGCTGAAAAATAATAAAAGTAGGGATTGTAAGCATTTTGAACATATTCGGGGACCCGAAAGGTGGTAAAACGACCATAGAAATAAGAGAAATTAGAGTGTAACCATATTGAAAAGAATTACAGGCTTTAAAAGGGTTAAAAAAGTGATTTAAATTAGATTTGTTTAACACATGGTCAAAAATGCTTCAAATGAAATTTTTAGTTAAAAACGGGTATTAACCGGGTAACATTTTGAGGAAAATCTTAGAAATAATGGTATAAAACCAAAATCCATGGAAACCATGTTATTTCAGTAAGTTATGTGCTATAAACTTAAAGGTGTTGAAAAATTGGTCAAACAAGTTTTTAAACGGACAATTACGGGTAAAAACGCGTTATAACGAGTTAAACCTAAAAATGAGGCTTTCAATTAAAAGAGGATTAGTAATACATTATTAAAAGCTTATAAAACTTATTAAAAGTCCTTGAAATAATATTTAAAGTTCTAAAGACTTAAAACCGTAATATATTATTACTTAACCGTTAAAAACCTTCGGTTTTACCGTAACCGGTAACGTAAAACATAAGAATACTAAAACCGAACCTAAATTCTGAAAAATTGGGAGTTAACTTATTTAAAATGAATTAATTAACTCCAAAAACCTGATATGTGGCCATAAATGTCAATAAATGCAAGAAAACAAACTTTAGGGTAGAAATTGCAAATTTTGAAACTTGGAGGACTAAACTGTAAATTTTTCCAAATCCCTATAAACCGACCCCCTTGAACTAATAATCATTTTATCAAGATCATTAATTATTGTGTGAACCACTTGTTTTATATGGGTAGATCTACTTGGGGAATCCTCCGCACACAGTGTCTTCCATGATTAACGGGAAGGGTACCACACTGAGATCATGTGGGGTCATTTGTGGCATGTGACAAGTTTTTATAAGATACTTGGGTGAACCATGCGAAAGGTATGGTCCACTGTTTTGAGGCTCAGTTATTCTTTCGGGATTAACCGGCACAACATAACTTTTGAAGAGGCTAGCCGGGACTGAGTGCAGGGTTGATTGTGATCCCCCACAATAGTGAAACTATGATTCTTTCTAAATCAAATATGGATTCTATTGAATCCTTTTGTTTTTAAACTTTAAGCACTTGAATTCACCAATTTTTTAGTTGACACAATTTTCTTTTGAGCATGTTTCAGGTAATCTATGAAGGGAGTCCAACAGTTGTAGAAGACCTAGACCTAGTACCGTGACCATGGCATTGGCTTGTTTTGTTTTCAAAACATTTTGAACAATTTACTTTTATTGTTATTGGAAACAATTTGTATGGATGTTGTATGTACCCGTTTCATTTGGGGGCTACACTTACCCTTAGCCCGGGTTTACTTTAAACATTAATGTCGTGTGATGTTCTCCCCTTTTGTGCTCTGATGGTTTGTTTCCGCTATCATATGTTGTTGCTAGTCTATGACATCCCACCCTACCTGGGCCCGGGGTGCGACACATTGTATCATTATGAACAAAGGTAAAGAAATGAGTAAAAGAAAATCATACCCCATGGAGCTGTTTCGATTTGTTCTTGCGGTTACTGAAGATTTGCCGGCCGCCAATAACAGGGAAGTCACCAGGGATAAGATCTTGAGATTCAAGGTTACTGGGGACGAAGGTGGTTGTTATGGTAGTTAGGGTGATTGACTGGTTCAACTAGACTACCGCGTAGTGTTGATGAAAGTCGCTGAATGGCTGGCGGTTGCAGGTGAAGAGGACTACCGGAGGGTTGCAGGTGGTAAAATGATCGATGGCAGTGGGTTTCACGGCTGGAGGTTAGGGTTATGAAGGTGCATGAAGTGGGGTTATATACAACCACCAAGTTTAGGAAAATGACATCCAAGCCCCTTTAGAATTAACTCTATTAACTATAGTGAACTTAACCATCAAATTAAAGCGATTAACTTTAATTATATCTTAAAGATAAATATAGAACTTGTGTAAAAACATTAAGGTGACCAAATTCAGGTTGATGACGCTAACCTGAAAGTACGGGGTATCACATCATCCCCTTGTTGAAAGAATTTTCATCCTAAAAATTAGAACACCAGGTTTAGCGAAGGACACCAGATTTAGCTATCCAAAACATATATGGAAAAGGGTTTCTTAGGAGTTTTGTAACATCCTAAAAGAAATCATTTTGAACGCTACACGAGAGGTGCGACAACATATACTTGTCAAAATGAATTTCGTCTTGAGATTGAAAGAAAATATATCTTAAGAATGATGCCTTTAAGAAGTGGATGTCTGATCTTTGAATAGTTACGGGTACTTCTTCTTCATCTGATCATCGTGCTCCCAGGAAAACTCTAGTCCACGCTTAGAATTCTATCTGACGCGTACAATAGGAATTTTGCTATGCTTTAAACCCTTAACTTCTCATCCATAATCTTGATTGGTTCCTCAAAAAAACATAGTTGTTCGTCGATCTCTAGTTCCTCTAATAGAACGCTAAGTGATTCATCGACTAGGCACTTTTTCAGATTTCACACAGGGAACATGTTACTATCACCATCGACTTCCTTAGGAAAATCTAGCTGATAAGCTATTGGACCGATTCTATTGATAATCTCAAATGATCCAACATATATGGGATTTGGTTTACCACGCTTCCTAAAGCGTATCACACCTTTCCAAGGTGAAACTTTCAACAACACTCTATCACATCCTAGAGGCTTTCTCCGTTAACTATCATTGACTTCTGTCCGACAGAGTGGTGATCTACACTTTTTACCATAAAGTGCTTAAAACGGTGTAGCCATAATACTTGTGTGATAACTGTTGTTGTAGGAGAATTCAACCAAAGGAAGATGAGTTTCTTAACTATTCCCAAAGTCTATAACACAAGCCCTAAGCATATCTTCTAGGGTTTGAATCATGTGTCATGTTTGTCCATCTGTTTGTGGATGATAAGTCATACTCATATCCAAATAAGTACCTAGAGATTTCTATAGTGACTGCCAACAGTGCATAGTGAATCGCGCATCACAACTAGAGATGATCAAAAGTGGCACGTCATGCCGAGAAACAAATTCCTTCAAATAAATTTGTGCCAGTTTATCCATCTTGTAGTTCTCATGAATTTCCAGGGAATGTGCTGATTTGGTCAAATGACGCACTATCACCCAGATAGTATCGTTTCCACCCTGGGAACATGGTAACTTGGTAACAAAATCATAGAGATGTTTTCCTATTTCCACATTAGGATCTTTGGTTGTTGAAGTAATCCTGAGGGTTTCTAATACTCCACCTTAATCTTCAAACATGTCAAACACTTTGATATGTAGGTGATAATTTCAGCTTTCATGTTATGCCACTAGTAAAGTACCTTCAGATCTTGGTACATTTTGCCAAATATAGGATGCACCGAATAATAGGACTTGTGAGCTTCATCCATTACTAATTCCCTGAGATTCCCAAACAATGGAATCCATACCCGATCTTCATAGTAACAGAGCCCATCTGATTTCTCCTAAAATAATTTCTCAACTCCTCTAAGAGATTCTGACTTGATGCTCTATTCTTGAAGTGCCTCAACATGAGCATTCTTAATCTGTATGGGTAGTTTGAATGAATAGGTAACTGCAATGCATGGAAAGAACAAGGTTTCAGGGCTTCCTTTTGACTAAGGACATCGACTACTATATTAGCGTTGCATGGATGATACTTGATGGAATAATTGTAATCATTCAGTAATTCTAACCTTTATAGTTGTCTTGTATTCAAATCCTTATGTTCATAGATGTGCTGAAAGCTCTTGTGGTCAGTGAAGATTATGCACTTGGTTCCATACAAATAAGACATCCTAATCTTGAGTACAAATACTATAGCTCCCAACTCCAAATCATGAGTTGTATAATTCGTCTCATGCACCTTAAGCTGTCTTGATGCATAACCTATCACTTTCTCACGTTGCATCAATACGCAACCCAAACCTTCAATTCATTCCTCACAATACACCATGAAATCATATGTTCCCTCTGGCAATGCTAAGATCGGTGCATTGCATAACTTATCTTTAACTGCTTGGAAAGCTGCTTCTTTATTATTGCCCTACTTGTAAGTAGTTCCGTTGTGAATTAAGGCAGTAATAGGTTGTGCGATTTTTTAGAACCCTTTTATAAACCACCAGAAATAACCCACTAATCCAAGAAAATGGCGCACCTCTGTAGGTATCGTCGGCGCAGGCCAGTTCTTGATTGCTTTAATCTTAGCAGGGTTAACGTGAATGTCGTTCTCATTAACTACAAGCCCTAGGAACTTCATTTCTTTCATCCAGAAGTCACACTTGAAATACTTGGCCTTTGATTGTTCTACAATTAGAATCTCTAAAATAAGTCTTAGATGTTCCTTATATTCCTCCTTATTCTTGGAATAAATCAATATGTCATCAATGAAGATGGTAACAAACCTGTCTAAATAGGTTTACAGACACGGTTCATGAGGTCCATAAAGACTGCAAGAGCATTTGTCAATCCAAATAGCATGACTGCGAACTCAAAATGCATGTATCGAGTTCTGAAAGCAGTTTTGGATATGCCTTCTTCTTGAACCCTAGCTAATGATATCCAGTTCTTAAATCAATCTATGAGTAGTAACTCGATCCCTGAATTTGATCAAATAGGTCGTCGATACGTGGGAGAGGGTAACGATTCTTTATGGTGACCTTGTTCTGTTCCCTATAGAATGCACATACGGAAGGTTTTGTCCTTCTTGTTCAGGAATAACACAGGTGCTCCCTAGTGTGAAGAACTAGGACAAAGTAATCGTTTGTATAACAGTTCCTACAATTGTTTTGACAATTTCTGTAATTCATTCGGTGCCAAGTGATGCGGTGCCCGAGCAATTGGGGCAACTCCTGGTGTCAGTTCGATCTGGAACTCTACTTGCCTGTGTGGAGGAAGGCTAGGCAAGTCCTCTAGAAACACTTCTGGAAATTCTTTGACAATAGGAATATCATCAATCTGCTTCTCCTTTGAAATCTTTTCAATAACTAAGGACAAAATTGTCGAATGTCCTTTTCGCGAGCATTTCTGAGCTTTCATGTAAGAAATGATGTCGACCGCAGCACTATACTTATCATCATCAACTGTGAGTATCACCATACTAATGAGTTTCTCTTGGTAGATGGTTTCGACTTGGTTCTCGGACAACCAATCCATACTGAAAAAAATATTGAAACTACTAAAAGTGATAGATGGAAGGTCAGTATCAAATTCATACCTAGATAAACCTATCTCACAACCGTAGAACATGTGAGAAGCTTCTATAATCTTACCATCGGCTATTTTATCATATAGTTCGAGTCTAAAGCTGTGGATGTAACATCTAGCAACTTACTAAACTTATGAGAAATAAAGCTTCTATCAACACCAGAATCAAATAACACAGAAGCAAAGCAACCATTGATAGGAAATTTACTAGTTATAGTAGAAGAGTCATTGCGAGCCTTACCTGTGCTAATGAACAATACTCTACCCTTAGCACCATTGTTTCCATTGCCTCGTTATCCTTTCTTTTCTCAGCACCATTGCCTCCATGGTTCCCACCATTGTTGTTCTTCCTTAGTTTTGGGCAGTTCCTCTTGAAATACATTGTCTGACCACACTCATAACACCCCTTTTGATCATCCTTTTGTGTTGGCGGATTGGCTGTTATCTTCACCCGATAGTTTTTGGCTGCATGGCTTAATTACCATATCTGTAGGCATCGTCGGTGCAGGCAAATTCTTGATTGCTTCAATATTTGCGGGGTTACATGAATGTCGTTCTCGTTAACTACATGTCCTAGGAACTTCACTTCTTTCATCCAGATGTCACACTTGAAAAACTTGGCATTTAATTGTTCTACAATCAGAATCTCTAAAATAAGTCTTAGATGTCCTTATGTTCCTCCCTATTCTTGGAATAAATCAATATGTCATCAATGAAGACGGTAACAAACTTGTCTAAATATGTTTACAGACACGGTTCATGAGGTCCATAAAGACTGAAGGAGCATTTGTCAATCCAAATAGCATGACTGCGAACTCAAAATGCCTGTATCGAGTTTAGAAAGTAGTTTTGGATGTATTCTTCTCGAACCCTAGCTGATGATATCCAGTTCTCAAATCAATCTATGAGTAGTAACTCGATCCCTAAATATGATCAAATAGGTCGTCGATACGCGGGAGAGGGTAACAATTCTTTATGGTAACCTTGTTATGTTCCCTATAGTTAATGCACATACAGAAGGTTCCATCCTTCTTGTTTAGGAATAACACAGGTGCTCCCTAGGGTGAAGAACTAGGGCGTATGAATCCTTTGTCTAATAGTTCCTATAATTGTTTTGACAATTCCGGCATTTCATTCAGTGCCAAGTGATACGGTGCTCGAGCGATTGACCTATCTTACACTACTAAAAGTTATAGATAGAACTAGGTGCTCCCTAGGGTGAAGAACTAGGGTGTATGAATCCTGTAATTCATTCGATGCCAAGTGATAGGGCGTAAGAATCCTTTATCTATCACTACTAAAAGTGATAGATAGAAGGTCAATATCAAATTCATACACAGATAGACCTATCTTACAACCGTAGAACATGTGAGAAGCTTCTATAATCTTACCATCGGCTCTTTTATCGTATAGTTCTAGTCTAAAGTTGTGGATGTAACATGTAGCAACTTACTAAACTTATGAGAAATAAAGCTTCTATCAGTACCAGAATCAAATAACATAGAGGCAAAGCAACCACTGATAGGAAATTTACTAGTTACAGTAGAAGAGTCATTACGAGCCTTGCCTGTGCTAATGAACAATACTCTACCCTTAGCGCCATTGTTTCCATTGCCTCATTATCCTTTCTTTTCTCAGCACCATTGCCACCATAGTTCCCACCATTGTTGTTCTTCCTCAGTTTTGGGTAGTTCCTCTTGAAATATGTTGTCTGACCACACTCATAACACCCCTTTTGATCATCCTTTTGCGTTTGCGGATTGGCTTTATTTTCACCCAATAGTTTTTGGCCGCGTAGCCGAATTACCATATCTCTCACAGTTGTTTTTGTTACACAACTTATTATGGTGGTAGTTACACTTGTTGCACTTGGGAAGTGTTTTCCTATAGCCACTAATATGTTGAGATAATAAAGAAAACTGGTTGAATGAGCGGGAGTTGTCGAACTTCTTGGATTGTGGTCGTTTTTCCTTATATGTACCTTGCTTGTTATTAGAACTAGATTGCAAGATTGGTGTTTGTCACTCAACATAATAGTTTCCTCACAAACTCACTAAGTCTCACTCGTTTGATGATACAAAATCTCTAACTAAGTTGAAGATAATATACTAAGTTAATGAACACAAGAATTGGTTTTTTCAAGATACTTGTATATATTACTTCTCAACTCAGTATTACAAGACTTTTACAAAAGCACGCTTAATGAGTTACAAAGAAAAATTATATATACTACTATCTATAGCCGGTTATACTAAGAAAACCAGCTGGAACTTACATCTAAACAAATACTACATTACTAGAGGTAAGGTATCTAAGATAAAATACTATCCTAGATTAGGTAGTCATGACATATCCATGACTTACCTTTTGTTACTAACTAAAGATGTTAACTATACTAACTGAAAAAGGTGAACAGTGAAATAAAGTATGGTCAACTATATGGGTGTGGGAAAATGCAATGCAGCATATCAAAGTTGGCAGCATGTGTCAGTTAGACCATACTTATGTCCACTGGTTCATAGTTAGTTCATCCGAAGGTTAAATGGATTTGGAAGAATAAGTTCTTTTGAAACCATTTATACTTAGGAAGAGATAACTTCTTTTGAGACTTGTGCTAGTCTTCATGACTTTGTTCTTTGAAAGTCTTTGTCTTGAATCTTCTAAGTGTTTACTTTGGAAGGAGAACTGCTTGTCTCGGAAGACTGAGTTCTCCTTCGGAAGTTCTTCATCATTATCCTTCAGAAGTTCTTTAACATTTCTTTGGAAGTGCATCATTCTCTTCAAAAGTCTTTGTTCAGTTGTACTTCAAAATCTTCTAAGTGTAGTTTTAGTTGCACCAGCCTCATTTGATTGAACAAACTCCCCCTAGGCTGATGCTACTAAAACTTCACTCCCTTCTCTTTCTTAAAACTTTTAGCACCAAGGAATGGAGGTATTTGTTAGTATCCTTGTTCTTTCCCGAAGTGGTGCTGAGAAGTTTCTACAACTCATTCGTAGAAAGGAGATCCAATCTATTTCTATGAATGACATATACCCTTTGTTGTGGCCCTCTGAAGAGAGTTAATTGATAGAAATTATAGTCAAATTCCAATCAAACTATGGAATCTAAAGTGGGGACTTGAATCATTTGAAGGAATAAACTTCCTTTAGTAGTGGCACCTTCTCCTTCCTCCTTTCTCAACTTTAACTCCTCTTCAGTTTTTGCTTTTTGGTCAGCTCAACAAGATGAAGGTTGCTTAAGTGATTTCTAATGTGAGCAACTACTTGAGAGTTGGAGGGATTGGAGACTGGTTTCTCTTCTAACTCAATAATATCAAATCTACTTGAGTGTAGCAGAGATGGCGTGTCAAATCTGTTGACCTCACCATTATCCCTTTCCACAACAAAGTGGTGAGACGGTTCATCAAACCTCCACTGGACTATTTTCCTCCTAGGAGTGAGGGGCATGGTTGGCAGTTTGTCTCCTTTCCTAGTGTCTAATAGAGTCACCAGTCTTCTTCTCAGTTTCTTCTCTTCTTCCTTAAGTGAGTTTGAGTTTGTAGCCAAGAGTTGAAAAGCTTGGTCCAGTGTTCCCTTGGGAAGATCAAGGAATGCATCTCTTATGAGGGAATAAGAAGAGCCATTAATGTATCTCAGTCTTATGGACTCTTCCTCACAAGAGATGTCTCTCAATGTTATGCGGTTATGAGCTTCCTCTTGATCTCCTTAATTTCCTCTAAGGTCAGAGGCTCAGATGGTTCAGAGGATGGATTGGGTAATAATTGGGTTTTCGGTTATGTTTTGGCTTTTAGGATGAGTAGTGGTGGTGGTTGTTGAGAGACAGTGGATGAGCATGGAGGTAAGGCTGATGGTATAGGTTCAGGGGTGTAAGGTTCGGTAGTGGGTTCAGTTTTGATAGGGAAAGGAAGAGGTGTAGGGTTAGGTTTTATTGGTTATGATTTAGGGGTAGGTATGGGTACCATCCTCTGTATACCTGGAGTTTGATATACCACCCTCCTCTTCCTAAGCGAATGTCACCTTTGATATCACTGACATGTCGCTGTAGGGTCTTCTCGGATATGGGACTTACTTGCCTGCAAGTGAAGCCGTAGGCCCTGAGATAAGCTTTCATCCAGGCTTTGTCTTCCACCTTCTTGGCAGCTACAAGTTGAGCCTCGTCCTCCTCCTTCTTCTTCTTCTCCTTAAATTTTCTCTAGCAGTCTTCTTCCTTTCCTTATTGATCTGATCTTGTTCTTTGTTGAAAAGGAACAAGATCGTCTCATTTTCATGAGGAGTCAGCTCCTCCTGAGAATATCCCTTAGAGTATAGGAAGGTTATCTTCTTCGACCTCTTCATTTGCTTAGCCTCTTCCTTCTTTCTCCTCTTCTCCTCCTCTTTGGCCAACGTTGTTGCTTCCTCCTTCTTCTTTTGCAGCAAGGTTGCCTTCTCTAATTTCATAAGCTCATCAAGTGGGAATAGGAGTATTTCTTCATTGTCTACTCCCAGATTAATGAGCCTATCTATCACTTCTACTCTTCTTCTGTTATTGGTAGATTGTTGAGCTGCTGCTGCTGCCTTGCTGCTTGCAGCCAACAGTTTCCTAGTGTCGAGTCTACGTTTCCTTTTTAGCTTCTCCAACCTTTCATCTTCAAGAATCTCTTCAGCAGTCATCTTCCTTTTTCCTTTGGGATCTGTAAGGCCCCGTTCCTGGGACGCTTACAGTTGGTCATTCATCGCACATAAATCATACATTTATTCAAAATCTCACAGCGGAATAACTCAAAACCATTTCATATATTAATGTCAGCTTTTGAAAATAATACAATGTAGTTCATTCTTACAAAATATCATAATTTGCATTACATCACAAAAACTTCATGGTTATACAAATGGATGCCATCCCAAAAATGCCAAGTAGCTGCCCTGTGCCATCCTCAGCAACAATCACCTGCCAACTAGAAAATACATAAAAGTCAGCGTTGCTGAGTGAGTTCTAGTTTTATGCAAATATAACATACTTTACTTTCGTTAAAACCCTTCTTAACTTTCATATGCGATCATGCATCATACGTACAAATAGATAGTATCATTAGTATCTTCCATTTTCAGTCGTTAGCTTTCATCCTCATATTCATACTTTCATTCCATTCTTTTCATTAGCATTCGCTCAAATATACTTACTTTCATATCTAGCTTTTCATTAACATTCTTTTTCATATACATTCTTTCCTTTCATACTTTTCACTATCTCTTACTTTCATTCTCATACTTTCGTATCGTACTTTACACCATTCTTTTAGTTTCTTGCTTTCTTACTTTCTTACTTTCTTACTTTCTTACTTTCTTTCGTACATTACGTCATTCTTTTACTTTCATACGGATCGATGAACAATACCCCGAACATTGTGCACGAAGCTGATGTTGGGCCTATGGTAATTAAAT
>BJCO01465763.1:0-14327 GCA_018326465.1 Flaveria floridana
GTTTTACTGCGAGGCGTGTGACAAACCAGGATCCCAGTCATTAGTTACTTAGAACGACACTATATGCAACGTTTATACCAAAGACTAATCAGAGAATAAAGTTTTAAAACGTTTGCGGAAGCAATTTGTAAGTAATTCAAACCCAAAGTACTTAAATGTAAACTGCGCAAAAACATGCGCCCAAATGAAAGTATATAAGTATATGTTGAATTAAACTAGAATTTGAAACAAATCATGCTTTACACGTGCAAGCTCCTATGGGCAGCTGCTAGATACGACTTGAGAAAAGGATACTAAAATGTCAACATGACGGTTAGTGAGTTCAAGAGTTTGTAATCATCAATAACAATAGCATTAGTAAAATATAAGCAACTGTATTGAAATAGGTAGCTAGTCTAATTTCATTAGTAAAGAAACAATAGTGATTTCACGATCAAAGCTGATTATGTTTGTTTGTTTGCCTCCCGCCACGACATACCAGGTCGTGACGCAGTTAGTAGTTTAGGACAATATTACACCCGTTGACTTCCGGTCACACGCGTGGGGCTTGTTAGATCTAGTAGTACTACCCAAGATTTCCCGCTAAATTCTTTAATTAATAATCCGAAAGTGTGAGGGCTTTCTATGGTATATCACACTATGTTTTTTACTAAACACATGTTATAAAGATAAAGCGTTTAAAGTTGAGTATGCTTTCTCCCTTAAAAAGAGAGGTAAATAAAAATGGAGCATTGAACTCACCTGGTAATCCCAAGAGACAGTAACTGCTAGTACAGAGTGTGAGTAGGGACAACTCGTCACAAGTTACCTAAATCACGTGAGTTTGTAAGTACACTAGACAAAAATAGTTAAAGAGAACCTAAGTGACTTAGGAAGAAAAGACAATTGACCAAGTTAACCTGTTTGACCCATTGGTGACATTATAGTTTAAATCCCATTCAATCAAGCATAATAGTTCATCATACATGATTATCATACAAGTTGTTCACAAATGTCATTTTATCAACCACTTGTTCTACCTAAATCATCATACAACTAGATTATCATACAACTAGATTATCATCACACTGTTTAACAAAATTTATGCCATCCAACGTACTCAACAATGATCGATTTCAATCCCAAGCATGGTCCTATTATAACCCACATAATCCATTACCCTGTGTACCCACAAAGTGATCAAACCTCCAAATGAACAAACAAGCATCATATTACACAATTAATCCATTCCACCACATTAGACACCAACAATGGATATGCTAACATGATCCTAACATTACAAATATGCCCTTCATCATATTCAAGAATTCATACAATTAAAGTTTCTCTTTTGGGAAAGTGCATCCCAAAATCTATCTAACACTCGTTACATTCATGAATTCATCAACAATATACCAATTCAAGCTCACATTATCATCTAGACATGTTCAACACCATCCCAACATCATAATCCATCAATTTCATAACTAAAAGTTACTACTTTTAGAAAGATATGAACTAAATTGTAAATTCTTAGAGTTCAAGCATAATCATCATCATTCTAACATTCATACAACATCATAACCACCCTAACAACATTAATTCATCACCAAATCACCATTCTTATGCAATAAAGTTACTATTATTAGTAACGTATGAACAACACATCCAAATCACCAATTTCTTGCAAAATCAACGTAAACTAGCATCAATACTATCTAACTAACATCATACAATCAACAAAGAACATCAATTTCAATATTTCAAAACCCCAATTCGAACTAGGGTTCGGCCAAGATAAGAAAACATGAGACACCCATGAAAATCTAACCTTTAAATGTGAAATGGACAAGAATTGATGTTTCTAACGTGTAGTAATCCTTGGAACTTAGCCAAAATCGATCAAGGTTGCGGCCGATAGGGGGGAGATTAGGGTTGGGATTTTTTTTGTTTTATTTAATTAAACAATATTACCCTTTAAACCCTTGTAATTTGTATTTTATAAAAACTAAGCTTTCAAAATCATTTTAAAATATTTTTAACTAAAATAAGAAGCATATAAACTATTAATAATAATCATATGCATTATCTTTACTAGTTACAAAACACACGAATTTAAATACACACGTTGCCATGTTACGCGATAAAATTCATAATTAATATTTAAATCGCGTAAACACATAAGCATTTCACAATAATCACATTATTAGTTAAATTATTATTAGTTTATCATTGTTAATTATTATTAAGTCACAAACGTTCAACGACAACTACTGTATGCCCACGACACGTGTATGTAAGACCTAACGGAACTAATGGAGTTTGGTAACGGAAAATTACCGGTTGTCACATAGATTCCTCTAAGCTTTCTAGTACCTGTACCATAGAGTTAGCAAATGGAACTCTAGTTAAGGCCAACAAAACCATTGTTGGGTGTACGTTGGATTTGGATGAGCATAAATTCTCCATAGATTTAATACCTGTAGAATTAGGAGGGTTCGATATAGTGGTAGGAATGGATTGGCTAGCAAAGAATAAGGCAAAAACTGTGTGTGATAAGAAGTTATTAAAAATACCATTACCAAAAGGAGAAACCCTCATTGTTTATGAGGAAAGACCAAGACAAAGCATGAACATTATATCATGTATGAACGCTAATAAGTGTCTACATAAGGGATGTGTCACATACCTAGCTTATGTAATGAATACTAAGGAAGAGAAACGGCTTGAAGATGTCCCTATTGTGTTATGTCAGACTTCACAGACATGTTTCCTAACAAACTACCAAGATTGCCATCGCAGAGGCAGGTTGAGTTTTGAATCGATTTGGTACCGGGAGCATCAACCATAGCCAAAGCACCATAAAGGTTGGCCCCTTCAGAAATGCAAAAGCTAATGATCCAACTACAAGAACTCATGGACAAAGGGTTCATTAGACCAAGTTTCTCACCATGGGGAGCACCGGTCCTATTTGTTAAGAAGAAGGATGGAACCCTAAGGATGTGTATTGACTATAGGGAGTTGAACAAAGTCATGATCAAAAACCGATACCCGCTTCCAAGGATTGACGATTTGTTGACCAACTTCAAAGGTTATGATATTTCTCCAAAATAGACCTGAGATCAGGGTATCACCAACTAAGAATTAAGAAGGAAGATGTACAAAAAACTACGCTCAGAACCAGGTATGGACATTACAAGTTTCTCGTAATGCTATTTGGTTTAACCAACACCCCCGCTGTATTCATGGATCTCATGAATAGGGTGTGGAAACCGTACCTAGACAAGTTTGTCATCGTTTTAATAGACGACATCCTAATATATTCCAAAACCAAGGCTGAGCACAAGCTGCACTTGAAGATGGTTCTAGAATTACTCCGGAGTGAGAAACTATATGAAAAATTCTCTAAATGTGAATTTTGGATGCGAGAGGTTCAATTCCTTGGCCACATAGTCAGTGTAAAAGGAATCCAGGTGGATCTTGTTAAGATTGAGGCGATTAAGAAATGAGAAACCCCTAAGACACCCACCGAAGTGAGGCAATTCTTAGGTTTGGCTGGCTACTATAGACAGTTCATCAAGAACTTCTCAAGGATTTCTAGACCTTTAACGTACTTAACTCAGAAGACCACCAAGTTCGACTACGGAACCCAGTAACAAAAAGCCTTTGAAACTCTAAAATAGAAGCTATATAGTGCACCAATTTTGTCCCTACCCAAAAGAACAGAGGATTTCACCGTCAACTGCGATGCGTCACGACAAGGGCTTGGGTCTGTATTAATGCAACGAGATAAAGTAATAGCGTACTCCTCATGACAGTTAAAGTGCATGAACAAAATTATACCCCCATGATCTAGAACTCGAAACCGTGGTTTTTGCACTTAAAATTTGGAGGCACTACCTGTACGGCACAAAATGTGTGATCTTCACCGATCATAAAAGTTTGCAACACCTCCTTGACCAGAAGATGTTAAACATGAGACAAAGGAGATGGGTGGAACTACTCAATGACTACGAGTATGAAATCAAATACCACCCCGGGAAAGCAAACGTGGTGGCCGATGCATTGAGTAGGAAGGAGAGAACAAAATAATTGAGAGTTCGAGCACTACGAATAGAAGCCCAAATCAATCTAACTGTAAGGCCCTGTTCCCGGGACGCTTACAGTCAGACATTCATCGCATAAGAGATTTAAAATACAACATTTGTAGCCGAATTTAAACTTTTCATTAACATCAAAATTCGTGTTAACATATCATATCATTTCATTTTACATCCCATAAGTTTCATGAACACGATATGTTTTTCCAAAATATGGATGCCAGTTTTCAAACATATCCCAGTAGCTTATGCATCCACACCTACACCTCCTCAACATGAAACTTTACCTGCCAACTATTATGCATACAAAAGTCAGTGATGCTAAGTGAGTTCTAGTTTTATAAGTAAAATAATTTACTTTCGTATAGATATACCCTTTACTTTCGCACATTATCATACATCGTACATACATCTAGATAATAATGATTATTATCTTCCGTTATCATTCGTTTTTGCACATTATCGCACATTTCGTACTTTTAATCTTTAATCTAGATCCTGTCTCATGCTATGCCCCATCATTGTGCACAAAGCAACTACCGTCTCGGGGTCAAGCGACAAAGATCCTGTTTTCGCACTTTATCGCACATCATTGCCAACCACAAAGGTTGACACCCCTGTGTGCATACTCAGAGGTTAGCCAAACCGCACACAGTTGAGGTAGCATCTACCTTATGGAGTTGTAAGACTCTATCATTCGCTTGCAAGACTTTCATTCATTCATTACGTTTCACTTCTTATTAATGTATTCTTTCACTTCATTACATAATACTTTACATACATTCATACATAGTGAGGTGAGCCTCGTCATACAACATATGGTATGAAAAACATTAGCATACAAAGAAAAACACAGCAAACAACTAATAACAGGCATAAGGGAGATCATAAGCAATCGCAACTTTCACTCGCGGGATCCCCCTCTGGATCCTGAACCTTACATGCGCAAACTCAGCACATTGTATCGCTGTCACTCGCGCGAGAACTTCCAGTCGTGCGAAAACATCCTTGTTACACAAAAACTCCCAATCGCGCGAGAACAGCCTGTCGCACGAGAACTTCCCTTTCGCGCGAGAACATACTAGTCGCGTGAGAACTCCCTACTTTTCCTGCCCCGTCGCAACTTATCACGTCTAAAGCAAATCTATCACGTAAACACCCAAAACATCACCAAACATGCACAAACAAGCCTTTTCAAACGTATAGTATGCGTAATAGCCCCAAACCACGAAAACTTATGTAAAAAGGGGACTAGAAACTCACCTTGTTAAGCTTTAGCACAAACTCGACCTTCCCAAAGCTTGCACCGAATGATAACTACATAACCGTGGGTTATATTCGTTAATAATCATTCCTTTATACTAAACACAAGTTACTACATGAGTTTACATACCTTAACACTTCAAATCTGCACTTTCTCTCTCTAAACGACAACTTTCTCTGTCTAGCAGCAGCACTTTTTGCATAAATGAGTGTCAGACATGGGGGTTCGTAACTATTTATACCCCAGCTCCACTTTTGGCATGCTTCTCACGCGACAACATTGTTTCGCGCGAGAATTCCCTTTTCCGCGCGAGAACCCTTGTTCGCGCAAAAACGTATTCTGCCTTTCTTTTCTCAAAATTTCTTGGTGTTACAAGTCCACCCCCTTTATTTAGGTTTCATTCTCGAAATCTGTTCTTCGATTTCCCAAGTGGGCTCGGACCCCTTCCTATGCTTCCACTGTACGGGCACAAGCGGAACCACTTTATTCTTCAGCCTCTTCTCCTCGCTTCCTAAACCGGATGATCCCTTTCCAAGGTGAGACTTTCAACATAACTCGATCCCCCACCTTGAATTCGATTAGCCTACGCCTCTTGTCGGCGTACGACTTTTGCCTATCCTTCGCCGCCTTCATAAAGGCGTTGATCTTCTCTAACTTTTCAGTTATAGTCTCGATCACCTCAAGGCTTCCCAAGTCTTTCTGCCCGATCTCGCCCCAACACACGAGAATCCTACACCTTCTATCGTATAGCATCTCATAAGGAGGCATACCAATGCTGGCATGATAACTGTTGTTATATGAGAACTCAGCCAACGGTAAGTGCTCATCCCAACTTCCATTGAAATCAATGACGCATGCCCGAAGAATATCTTCCAGTGTCTAAATGGTCCTCTTTGACTGACCATCGGTCTCAGGGTGGTAATCTTTACTGATGTGTAACCTCGTCCCCATCGCATCATGAAATTTCTTCCAAAACTTAGATGTAAACCGGGTTTCGCGATCGGATACGATAGACACCGGTACGCCATGACGAGTCACAATCTCCTTGATAAACTGTTCCGCCAACCTCTTCGATGCATACGTCTCGCGGATCGGCAGAAAATGACTACTCTTCGTCAATCGGTCAACAATCACCCATAAGGCATCGTAGCCTCTTACCGTACATGGCAACTTCGTAATGAAGTCCATGGTTATCTGCTCCCATTTCCACTCGGGTATATCCAACAGTTGGATTTTCCCGTATGGCTTCTGGTGTACCGCGTTCATTTGCAAGCAAGTAAGGCAGTTGCTCACATACTCAGCTATGTCGCGTTTCATTCCTGGCCACCAATAATACTTCTTCGTATCCTGATACATCTTCGTGGCACCGGGATGAATCGAGTATCTTTCCCTATAGATCCCCATAACAAGGTACCCACATCCGTCCAGATCAGGTTCTAACACCCAAAGTGTTCTCACCTAATTCTGCGACTAGACCCTTCATACGCTCGAAATTAATCCGATCCTCCTTCAGAGCTTCGTCCTAAAACTCTTTGACCTGCTTCATCACGTCAGCGGTCATGACAAATAGATGAGCCTTCACTCGAATCGGCTCGGGTCTCTCCTCTCGACTAAGGGCATCGACCACTACGTTGGCCTCACCCGGATGGTAATGGATCTTATAATCATAATCCTTGATGAGCTCTAACCATCTCATTTGCCTCTTGTTGAGGTCCTTCAGCTCGAAGAAGTACTTCAAGCTCTTATGGTCGGTGAAGATGGTGCAGCTCATCCCGTACAAGTAGTGCCTCCAAATCTTCAATGCAAAAACCACTGTCGCTAGGTCCAAATCATAGGTACGGTAATTAGCCTCGTGGACCTTCAACTTTCGGGATGCATAGGCTATAACCTTCCCTTGTTGCGTCAACACGCAACCCAACCCTGAATAAGAAGCATCCGAATAGACCACCAAGTCCTCGCTTCCCTTGGGTAACATCAAAACTGGAGCTTGCGTCAACCTCGTTTTTAACTCTTCAAAAGCCTTCTCCTGTTTTGGACCCCATACGAACTTTACATCCTTACAGGTTAACTTGGTCAACGGAGAAGCTATCTTAGAGAAGTCTTGGAGGAATCTCCTGTAATAACCTGCCAAACCCAAGAAACTATGAATCTCGGATGGGGTCTTTGGAGACTTCCATTCCATCACCACCTCCACCTTTTCCGGGTCTAGCATAATCCCCTCGGGAATCTCCACGTGACCCAGAAATTGAACTTTGTGCAACCAGAACGCGCACTTGGAGAACTTGGCATACAACTTCTCCCTTGTAAGCATTTCCAACACCTCACGAATGTGACCTGCATGTTCCTCCTTGCTTCTCTAGTAAATCAGGATGTCATCGATAAATACAATCACTGATTTATCCAAGATCGGCCGACACACCCGATTCATCAAATCCATAAAAGCAGCTGGCGCGTTAGTTTAACCAAAGGACATCACGAGAAATTCGTAGTGTCCATAACGCATATGAAAGCTGTCCTAGGAATATCTTGCTCCTTCACCTTCAACTTATGGTAACCAGATCGAAGATCTATCCTCGAGAACCAACTGGCACCTCGGAGCTGATCAAACAAGTAATCAATCCTCGGTAACGGGTACTGATTCTTCACCGTCAACTTGTTCAGCTCACGGTAGTCAATGTACATCCACATACTACCGTCCTTCTTCTTCATAAACAATACCGGAGCACCCCGAATAAACCCCTTGTCCAACATCTCTTGCAACTGAGTCATCAGTTCCTTCATCTCCGATGGAGCTAAACGATACAACGGCTTAGCAATAGGTTGGGCACTAGGTATCAAATTGATTTTAAATTTGATCTCACGGTTATGTGGCATACCATATAGATCCTTCGAGAACACATCCGGGAAGTCACACACAACTGATACGTTTGACAATCATGGTATTGTCACATCCACATCCTTCACGTAGGCCATATATGCACCAAATCCACGCATCATACACTTCTCCACCACCCACATCGAAATCACTTTTGGGGCCATGCGAATCCTATCACCATAAATCGTCACCGCACCCCCGTCGGGCGCAACCAATCGAATCATCTTCTTACGACATACGATGCTTGCGTCGTAGGCTGCTAGCCAATCCATCCCTAGGACTGCGTCAAATCCACCTAAGGGTATCACGAACAATCTAGCAGAAAACTTATGACCTTCCAACTCTAGTTCACACTCCTCTACCACGTCAGAAATCATGGTAGACTTACCAATGGCAGTTTCTACATCGAAAGGCCCATGAATCTTTCTACTCCTAGTGGGAAACTTATCATAGAAAGTAGTAGAAATAAAACTACTACTAGCACCGGAATTGTAAAGCACAGAGGCACAAGTTTGGTTCACTAGGAATGTACCTTACATAACATCGGGATCCACCCTAGCCTCCTCTATAGTCATAGTAAGTGCTCTAGCTTTAGCCCCTGGCCCTCTTTCTTCTTCCCACTCTCTTTCCTCGCCCCGGAGCTCTCAGCCCTCGACTTCTTGCAGTCTCTACTCATGTGCCCCTCTTCACCGCAGTTATAACACCTCATGACCTCATATTCCCTTACCATGTGGCGGGGTCTTCCGCACCTGAAACAGATGTTTGATCCATATTTACAATCACCTACATGATTCTTCCTACACTTACCACATACTTTTATCACCACAACGGTTGCAATCGTCTTGCGACCCTCCACCTTTGACTTCCAACACTTACCACACACCTTTAGGGGTGAATCCACCACTGCCGAAGCGTTTCCCGTTCCAGTTCCTGTCACCACCACCCTTCTTACTCACCTCCACCACGGCAATCGTCTCTCTCTCATCATATAGTCTCCTCGCAAAATTGACCATCGACCTGAACGTACCTGGTCAGGCGGCAATCAAATATCTGCGAATATCCGCCAGCAGACCCTGAATATATCTCTTGATCTTTCATGACACGGGCGTCACCTGATCTGGCACCAGCCATGCCATCTCGTTGAACTACATGGTATACTGTTGGTGCGTCATGGTTTCTGCCTCCAACTGCAAGAACTCCCTCTCAACTTTATCCTACTCCCTGTGAGGAAAAAACTCCTCAATCACTAACTTCTTCAGTTCGGCCCACCTCATCCTTCTAATCGCCCTGCTACCCTAAGCCTGGACAATGTTGTCCCACCATCATAAGGCTGAATCCACAAACGAGTGGGTAGCAAACTTTACCTTCTGATCCTCCTGGCACTCGCTAATATCAAGTACCGCCTCCATCTCCCTCACCTATCGGTGAGCAGTAACAGCACTGCCATTCCCGTCAAACGTCGGGGGCCTACATCTTTGGAATGCCCCATAATTACAGGCATGTGAAGTATCCTGCACCACTTCTTCCTCCTCCTCATCATCACTAGAGACAACTGTCTCGGCCTCCGGTTGCTCCCTTCCACCTCTCTAGTCATTCCCTCTCTCAGCGGCCTTCTTCCTTTCCTCCTTCTCCTTCTTCTCATCCTCCCTCACAGCTCTAATAACTTCGGTCACTACAGAAGGTAGAATCGTCTACATGACTTGATGAACCTCCTCTACTACCGGGTCATTCACTGAGCCCCTCAAGTTAGCACTCTCATCACCACCTTCCTGGTGATGAATCTCGGGCTCTTCAGGTGCCGTTTCGGCAGCTCTACCCCTTTTCCTCATGACCCGTGGTCCAGCACCACGTCCATCATGTACTCCACCTCGTGAGGCCTTTGATGATCTACCACCAGCCATCTTCAATCGCTATAAGATTTAAACACCAACACGATCATTCAAGGTAGTAGCTCATATTATGTCAAGTGTAGTAAATCTCTAATTACAGTGGCCAGTTATGATTAATCACATACTTTACTCTTCATCCCCTAAGCGTTTCCTATCCTGACTACAACAGTATTCAAACCTACTTAAGAGCACATAATTCACATAACATGCACATATAATTCCTCTTTCATTACCGCACCTAAAACGTTTACATGCAAGCATGTAGCTACTAGGACTGGCATCCCTTTCCCTTTTTCCGTCCTATTCTCAGTTTAAGTTTTAGGTTTTGAAAATATTTTACCCAATTATCTTAAACTTTAGCTCTGATACCAACTTGTAAGGCCCTGTTCCCGGGACGCTTACAGTCAGACATTCATCGCATAAAACATTTAAAACACAACATTTGTAGCGGAATTTAAACTTTTCATGAACATAAAAAATCGTGTTAACATATCATATCATTTCATTTTACATCCCATAAGTCTCATGAACACAATATGTTTTCCCAAAATATGGATGCTAGTCTTCAAACATATCCCAGTAGCTTATGCATCCATGTTGCACCTCCTCAGCATCAAACTTTACCCACCAACTATTATGCATACAAAAGTCGGTGACACTGAGTGAGTTCTTGTCTTATAAATAAAATAATTTACTTTCATATAAACATACCCTTTACTTTTGCATATTATCATACATCGTACATACGTCTAGATAATAATCATTATTTTCTTCCGTTATCGTTTGTTTTCGCATGTTATCGCACATTTTGTACTTTTAATCTTTAATCTAGATCCTGTCTCATGCTATGCCCCATCATTGTGCACAAAGCAACTACCGTCTTGGGGTCAAGCGACAAGGATCCTGTTTTCGCGCATTATCGCACTTTATCGTACATCAATGCCAACCACAAAGGTTGACACCCCTGTGTGCATACTCAAGGGTTAGCTAAACCGCACACAGTTGAGGTAGCATCTTCCTCATGGAGTTGTAAGGCTCTATCAAATTGCTTGCAAGACTTTCATTCATTAATTACATTTCACTTCTCATTAATGTATTCTTTCACTTTATTAAATAATAATTTACATACTTTCATAAATAGTGAGGCGAGCCTTGTCATACAACACATGGTATGAAAAAAATTAGCATACAAAGAAAAAAACAGCAAACAACTAATAACAGGCACAAGGGAGATCATAAGCAACCACAACTTTCACTCACGAGACCCCCTCCGAAGCCTGAACCTTACATGCGCAAACTCGGCACATTGTGTTGCCGTCACTCGCGCGAGAACTTCTAGTCACGCGAAAATATCCTTGTTATGTGAAAACTCCAAATCGCGCAAGAACATCCTGTCGCACGAGCACTTCCATTTCGTACGAAAACTCCTTTCGCGCGAAAACTCCTTTCGCGCGAATGCATCCCTGTTCGAATTTCAAAACGTACGATCAAACTGCTTGTGCAAGAACATACTAGTCGCGCGAGAACTCCTTACTTTTCCCGCCCAGTCGCAACTTATCGCGTCTAAAGCAGATCTATCACGCAAACACCCAAAACATCACTAAACATGCACAAACAAGCATTTTCAAACGTATAGTAGGCATAATAGCCCCAAAACATGAAAACTTATGTAAAAAGGGGACTAGAAACTCACATTGTTATGTTTTAGCACAAACTCGACCTTCCCGAAGCTTGTATCGAGCGAAAACTACATAACTATGGCTATATTCATTAATAATCTTTCCTTTATACTAAACACAAGTTACTACACGAGTTTACATACCTTAACACTTAGAATCTACACTTTCTATCTCTAAACTACAGCTTTCTCTCTCTAGCAGTAGCACTTTTCGCATAAGTGAGTGCCGGACATGGGGGTTCGCAACTATTTATACCCCAACTCCACTTTTGACATGCTTCTCGAGAACATCCCTTCACGTGAGAATTCCCTTTTTCGCATGAAAACTTATTCTGCCTTTCATTTCTCAAAGTTTCAGGGTGTTACCTAACGGATCAAGTACGAAGGGCCCAAACGGACGGCTTAAAAGCAGAGAATTACAACAAGGAAGGATTAAATGGGATGAAGAAACTATTGAATACCCAAGAGCATCCTAGATTCAGCCTTTTTAATCTAGATTCAGCCTTTTTAATCCAAGGAGCATCCTAAACTCAAGCTCCATCAACCCCAACAAGTTAAGGCAAACATCACTTGAACACGTACATACTTGTACATCATCAAGCTCTATCTTCCATTTCTTTCATACATGGGCCTGGTCTAATATCTTCTTTTGAACAACATTTCCTTGTCATCTTAAGGTATCATTTAAGCCATTGAACCCCCCCTGTTCATCTAAGCATCAAGGTAACTTGTTATTACCCGAAAACACCTAAAACATCGCGTTCCGTCACGTTAGTGACACAACTAACCCCACGACACCCCAACTTATTATGACACCTTAACACACCTCACTTTTCAGTAACTAAAAGATACTCAAACTTTCTCAAAACTCTATTTGACCACAAGTAGGGATTTGGTAAGTTTAACACACCCGAAAACCCGATTTTCACAAAAATATGAAAACATATTATACGAGTCCGAAAATTCTAATCAAAATATTTCTTGAAGTTTATATTATAGGATATATGGAAAGGGAGAAATCAGGTTAAAATGCTTAGTAAATTCAAAATCGATACTTAACTGGGACTTAACAAAAACTTAACCAAACTAACCGAGTTAGGTAACGAAAATGGTAAATCTATGAATTTTTGGTTATAAAAAAATTCCAGTAGACTTATTATATTTACAAAATCCTAGAAATTAAATTTTATAATTTTTAGGATTTATTTCGTTGGTAAACAAAAGTACAAAGGATATTCACTTTTAAATAAAGAAAATTATTAAAAACGAGATTAAGAGCAACATTAGTAAAATATCCAGAACTTAAGAGTTATTATAAGTGTATTAAAGCCATACATGATAAAATGTTGACCAAAGTCAACCAAAACCCGAAAACCCGTTAAAACCCGAACTGATAACGTTTAAATCCAAAACCAACACAACAATGAACAAAATTTTCAGTAAATAATAGTTTAATAAGAGCTAAGATAAGTTCAAAACTAAATATTTACAAATTTTAGAATATTATAAAAGGTTTTATAAAATTTTGCATTTATATTAAATAACTACCGATTTAATAATTAGAAAAATCACAAAACATATAAAACCCCCCTAATATTTTGAAATTGATGATTTTTAGTAGAATATAACTTACAACTTAATCACAAATAAAAATTTTAACAAAAACCAAAAATTTAATCTTACATTACCAACATACCCGAATCGCGATACAATACACGTTTAAGAACACGATAAGTAACTCATCAATGCTAGAGCCATACTATTAACCCTCCATAGACCAATTATTACTTAAACAAGTTATATTTAAGGAAAAACCTCTATTTGGCCCATCTAACGACCTCAAATAGGAAAGTATCTAAAGGTAACTTCATAAAACACTTAAACCAAAAACAAGTTCTTGAAACCATTAAGAAAGATCAAATAACACAAAAACCAACTTATTAAAGTATCTTAATCCACTAAAACCTATATGAACCATTATAGGTAATTATATTGCAAAAATCTTAAATTTTAGGGCTAAAAATATAAATCTAGCAAAGTTGAGGGACCAATCTTGCCAACTGTTGAAATGTTACTATTTTTGGACTATACCACATGTATAAGAACAAAAATAATCAGAACTTATAAGACAATGGACTAACGTTAAGCAAACTAAAGATATTAACCAAAACTCAAGGACCTAAAATAAGATTACATATATGAACCTGAGTGGGCCACAGGAAGACGCCAACCAAAAGTGGGAGGCTATGGCAACTAGAGTCATTCAAGCAGCTAAAGAAACGCTTGGGACTACAACAAATAGGACAATCGGTCATAAGGAATCCTGGTGGTGGAACAAAGATGTACAGGAAAAGATAAGAATTAAACAACAAAGTTTTAGAGAGCTTTTACGCTGTAATAATGAGGAAGAACGAGCAGAGCTAAAAGATAAATACAAAGAGGCTAAACGAGAGGCGAAAAAGTCTGTGTTAGAGGCAAAGAACACAGCATACGAGAGGATGTATAAGCGATTAGAGACGAAAGAGGGTGAACATGACATGTT